>CM062625.1:50891566-50999066 GCA_025617555.3 Puccinia polysora | reverse complement strand
TATACAATGGAATATCCCTACAGTAAACAGACCCAAAAAAACACAAGTAACTGGACTAGCCCTAAACTAAAAACACCAAAAAAAGAGACAATTAACTTGACAAGCCCTAAAGTAAAAACACCAAAAAAAGACCAGTAACTTGACAAGCCCTAAATTAATTTCAACTTGACTAGCCCTAGAGTAATAGGGCTCAAAAATTAAAGAATTCTTTTGACCAGCCCTGAAGTAAAAGTGCCCAAAAAAATACAAGTCTTTTGACAGGCCATAAAGTAAAAACACCAAAAAAACAAGTTCAACTTGTGTTAAGCTGATCCCATCCCAAGCTTAACATAATTTAAGCTTGGGATGGAATCGGCCCAACACAATTTGAACTGAATTAAAATTAAATCTCATTCAAAACATTGAACATAATGATTTTAACTCAAAACACTCAACATAATGATGTTCAAAATGTGATAACCCTTTATATTCATAGAACTTGTTAGTGTGAAAATATAAAAGAACTGGTGAACCTGAACCAGGCTGTTTGGATTCCAAGGGTCAGTTCAGTGGATGACAAACAGCCAGAGAAGAGAAGCAATCACAGAGATGAAAGATAACAAACAGTTATGGCGTCTCTACAGATAGGATGATAGCCCAGAAAGGACTAAGTAGAGAAGATGAGAGACACTGTAGATGAAGAGACTAATCCGCCCAGACAAGTTGAAGACTGCGGAGCAACGAGATCTTCAGTTCCTGATGTTGAGTTGACAAGTCTGTTAAGAACCTACCGCAGGTCGGAATGAAGTACTTGTCAATTGTAGTTAATTGCTTCTTCTAAGGTGATCCGAAGGAGTGGTCGAAGAGTTGGTGATCAAGTCTGAGTTCAGTCGTAAGTGCAAGCGCGAGTATGGACGTCGTCAGATGAAAACTAGAGTAAGAAAGAACAAGACAGAGATGATGAAGAACAAGACAAGAAAAGTAGAGAACAGAGTATGATAAAGATGAAAGGAGACCCCGAGGGCGGTCTTTCACACGGTCGGCTCAAAAGTAGTTCTGGTAGGTGACAGGACTAGTAACAGGCATTGAATCTCATATGCTCAAGGGGAGAGATGTCTTGAAAGTACATAAAAAGAGAGAAATAAGAATAAGAGAAAAAAGAAAGTAAGACAATTATCAACAGTTAGCTGCATTCAAATTAAAACTTATATGAGAACCAATGATGAAATGAAGTCAAATTCTATTAAAATATTGAATACATTTGCAGTTGATCTTTGAGATGATCAACCCAACCAGAGGCTTTTTTAGAAATCAAGGAACATGGTTTTGCTACAATGGGTGGGATTGGAATCATTTCTCCCTCAAGTAATAATAGAAACCAGTGGTTATTGTTTACAAAGGAAATGAACATTGGATCTGATTGATCAGTAACACCATTTTTCATTGGAGTATAATTATCACATGACTCAAATGAAATGAAACATAAAGGTTTGGAATATTTTTCTGCTATGATTTGACCCATGTTCAATCTAGCCAAAGGCATTTACAAACATCCAACAGGCTTCCCAAGGATTTTGAAAGAAATCATTTGAGATTTGCATGGGCCCCTTCAACCCAAGAAGTTCTTTTGTTTCCAAAATCTGGGTTTATACAAGTCCACGCTGTTACAAAAATCTCTTTGATAGGGAAAATGTGATTTTCCATATACTCGAGTACATCCTCATAGTCTTTCAAGAAACACTATACAATTCAAAAGGTCAGGACCCAAAACTTGGAAGAATAAGAAGCAGTTATTTGGACCTACTCTGATTTCCGCATCATTGACCTCCGCCTCCTCCTTGGTCTTTGAGGCTCCAAACCTTTCCCACAGAGTCATAAAGCTTTTCCATCCTTAAACATAATTAAAAAAGCGCACTTTACAGTTTTCTTGTATGTTTTTAGACAATGGCCAAGCGAAAAATTGTCTTGATTACTCTAGGAAACTACATTCAATTGCACAAATTAGAGCTTCTTCACAGTCCATCACAAAGACTTGTTGAAGTCTCTCACGATCATAAGCCAACTCCTTTAATGCATTTACAGGCCAACAGGAGAACTCAAAAGTTTCTTTTGTTACAAAAACAAGAGCTTTGGGAAATTTTTCCAATTGGCTGTCATTCCTACAACATGCAATAGTGGCCTTTTGTACTTATTTTTTTATAAGTTCAATCCAACATAGCAATACAATGGAATTTTTTTGAAAGCTTGAATTCCTCTGGATGTTCCAAGTACAGGGCCTCAAAGTGACCCTTTCCACTGAACTTTGAGCGGTGAATCAAAATTTTTTCTTCAAGATGTTCATATATTACCTCCATAACACTTTTTCCCTTTAGTTCTGCAAGTTTGACATTCTGTTTAGTGTTATAGATTTTTTGGTTTTCAACATAATCCCGCCCATCAATCTTGATCAATTTTCCCTTCAGTTTTAAGGTTTTGAGCCCATCATTCATGCCTTCCACTAGATTGTCTAAGGCAAAACCCAAGATTCTCCTCATTTGAGGAGGCACAGAGGGATGTTCATATGGTTGATGTTTATGCTGGGTTTCTTTGTAGGAGATGCACCACAAGGGGTCTGCCTTTGTGCCACTTGCATGGATTAAAAATTTTCACCTAACCTTCCTTGTGTGAGTTTGTCTAGAAGGTCTGGTAAGAATATTTCCTGATTCAAACCATGTCTATCACAGGCTAAATCCACATATTGGTCACGCTTTGAGTTGAAAACTGTTAAAGCACTACCATGCTTCATTGCCCATGTTTGACAATAGTTTTTTGCCTCTTACCTAGTAGGAAAAGCTCTCAAGGGAGGTGGGTCAAGTGGATCTAGTAAAAATTCATGGGTTAAGTCATAGTTTCATAGGTACATGCACCCATCAGTTTCAATCAAATTAAATACGGCAAAGACCAGTAACATAAAATGTTACTCACCACCAGCGGTCATGTCCATTTGTGAATCATTTTGTTCCTCAATTTTCACCCTTGATGAGGATGCAATTGGGACTTCCAATGTTTCATTACCCAAATCCTTTTTTCTTTTTCCAAAGCTTTGTTGATGGCACTATCAATGTAGACCTTCCATGCATCCATGTCAGAAGAAGGAGGGCTTGCCACTGTTCCCATTCAAAAAAATGCAATGGTATACTTCAATATTCAATCCAACTTTCAATCAATGAAACAAAGTTTGCTCACTTTGGAGTTGAGAAAGAATTATTTTCAGATTTTTATATGATTTATGATTTGAAATTTTACTTCAATTTCACTTGAATTTCAATTTAATTTCTCTTTGGAATTGCTGGGTGTGGAACAACAGTGCCACAAAGTATGGGTTAATCCCAAATTTGGGTTGACAGAACCCAAGTGTGGTCCAGGGGGTTCCCAAAATTCTGGCACGACTTGTGGGGGGTTGTGCACCCCCAAACACAGCTCAAATGAGCCTTGTTTGGGGGTTACACAGCTCCTACACCACCCCCCGGGGGTTATGCATGTTTGAAACGGACCTTTGTAGTGGTCTTGGGGCCCCCACGGCTCATTTGGGCCATGTAGGGCCCTACACGACTACCACATGGCTGGAGCTGTGAATTTAACATCACCCAAAAACAAAAACAAAAAAAAATGAATGAATGGAAAACAACAACTTAACTGACTGAGGGGAGAAGTTGGAGGTCATGAATTGAATATTTTTTCCTGAAGGGTGAAAAGTTGATTGATCTCTGTTTTACCCATGCCTCACTGTAATCTTCCTGATTTCAGTTATTCTCAGAGCTGATAGTTGATTGGAATGATGATCTAATGAATGAAGAGGTTGTGTAAGAAGAGACAACACATTTAATACCAATACCTCTGCAACCAACATCTCCCCCCACATCACCGCAATCCACATTCTCAGTTCACCAGCCTCCACAAGCCATATCCTCCTGACCAGCCACACACACTCAATCTCATGGTCAGTCCACCCCCCCTAATTTAAAACCTCATTCAGAATAATGATCCTGTGCCTTGCGTCTACACAATCAAGATGCTCTTTGATCTGTTCCAACCCTCCTTGGACCCCCCCTTCCCCCCCAGTAAGCCCCCGATATACATTTGTGTGTGCCCTTTCCTCTCTTGCCATTAATTGATAATATTCCCAGCTTATAGCAAATTGATTTATAATCAATTGCAAAACTGATTTTCAATTGATTGCTAATCAATCAGAAAATTTATTGAAAATCAATTATAAAATAGATTTCAAATCAATTAGGAAATAGATTTCAAATCAATTAGAAAATAAATTTCAAATCAATTAGAAAATTCATTTCAAATCAATGAGAAAATTGATTACAAATCAATTAGAAAATTGATTTCAAATCAATCAGAAAATTGATTGCAAATCAATTATAAAATTGATTGCAAATCAATTAGAAAAATGATTGCAAATCAATTAGAAAATTGATTGCAAATAAATTAGAAAATTGATTGCAAATCAATTAGAAGATTTATTGCGAATCAATTAGAAAATTGATTGCAAATCAATTAGAAGATTGATTGCAATGATTTTTTTACCCCTGTACACAACCACATTATTTATTTTATATATTATTTATTATTTATTATTTATTATTTATTATTTATTATTTATTATTTATTATTTCTTATTTCTTATTTCTTATTTCTTATTTCTTATTTCTTATTTCTTATTTCTTATTTCTTATTTCTTATTTCTTATTTCTTATTTCTTATTTCTTATTTCTTATTTCTTATTTCTTATTTCTTATTTCTTATTTCTTATTTCTTATTTCTTATTTCTTATTTCTTATTTCTTATTTCTTATTTATTATTTCTTATTTATTATTTATTATTTATTATTTATTATTTATTATTTATTATTTATTATTTATTATTTATTATTTATTATTTATTATTTATTATTTATTATTTATTATTTATTATTTATTATTTATTATTTATTATTTATTATTTATTATTTATTATTTATTATTTATTATTTATTATTTATTATTTATGATTTATTATTTATTATTTATTATTTATTATTTATTATTTATTATTTATTATTTATTATTTATTATTTATTATTTATTATTTATTATTTATTATTTATTATTTATTATTTATTATTTATTATTTATTATTTATTATTTATTATTTATTATTTATTATTTATTATTTATTATTTATTATTTATTATTTATTATTTACTATTTATTATTTATTATTTATTATTTATTATTTATTATTTATTATTTATTATTTATTATTTATTATTTATTATTTATTATTTATTATTTATTATTTATTATTTATTATTTATTATTTATTATTTATTATTTATTATTTATTATTTATTATTTATTATTTATTATTTATTATTTATTATTTATTATTTATTATTTATTATTTATTATTTATTATTTATTATTTATTATTTATTATTTATTATTTATTATTTCTTATTTATTATTTATTATTTATTATTTATTATTTATTATTTATTATTTATTATTTATTATTTATTATTTATTATTTATTATTTATTATTTATTATTTATTATTTATTATTTATTATTTATTATTTATTATTTATTATTTATTATTTATTATTTATTATTTATTATTTATTATTTATTATTTATTATTTATTATTTATTATTTATTATTTATTATTTATTATTTATTACTTATTATTTATTATTTATTATTTATTATTTATTATTTATTATTTATTATTTATTATTTATTATTTATTATTTATTATTTATTATTTATTATTTATTATTTATTATTTATTATTTATTATTTATTATTTATTATTATTTATTATTTATTATTTATTATTCATTATTAATTATTTATAATTAATTATTTATTATTTATTATTTATTATTTATTATTTATTATTTATTATTTATTATTTATTATTTATTATTTATTATTTATTATTTATTATTTATTATTTATTATTTATTATTTATTATTTATTATTTATTATTTATTATTTATTATTTATTATTTATTATTTATTATTTATTATTTATTATTTATTATTTATTATTTATTATTTATTATTTATTATTTATTATTTATTATTTATTATTTATTATTTATTATTTATTATTTATTATTTATTATTTATTATTTATTATTTATTATTTATTATTTATTATTTATTATTTATTATTTATTATTTATTATTTATTATTTATTATTTATTATTTATTATTTATTATTTATTATTTATTATTTATTATTTATTATTTATTATTTATTATTTATTATTTATTATTTATTATTTATTATTTATTATTTATTATTTATTATTTATTATTTATTATTTATTATTTATTATTTATTATTTATTATTTATTATTTATTATTTATTATTTATTATTTATTATTTATTATTTATTATTTATTATTTATTATTTATTATTTATTATTTATTATTTATTATTTATTATTTATTATTTATTATTTATTATTTATTATTTATTATTTATTATTTATTATTTATTATTTATTATTTATTATTTATTATTTATTATTTATTATTTATTATTTATTATTTATTATTTATTATTTATTATTTATTATTTATTATTTATTATTTATTATTTATTATTTATTATTTATTATTTATTATTTATTATTTATTATTTATTATTTATTATTTATTATTTATTATTTATTATTTATTATTTATTATTTATTATTTATTATTTATCATTTATTATTTATTATTTATTATTTATTATTTATTATAAATTATTCATTATTTATTATTCATTATTTATTATTGAGTGGAGGCTACAAAACTTTTTATTTAGTTTTTTAGTGTGCCGTACAAATCAAATGGGACTTTTAGCATTCCCCACAGCCCATTTGCGTGGTGTAGCATTCCATATGACCCATTTGAGCCGCGTAGCATGCCACACGGCTCACTTGAGCAGTGTAGGGTGCCACTGGGCCCATTGAGCCGTGTACACGACTCAAAGAGCTGTGTACACAACTCTGTACACGGCTCAATGAGCGGTGTACAAAGTTCAATGAGCCGTTAATTGAAAATTTCCCTTTTTTAATTTATTTTTTTTATTTTTTTATTTTTATTTTTTTCTTTTTGTGATTTTTTGTAGTTCTTTGGATATTTTTGATTATTGGTTTGTTTGTTTTTTTTGTTTTAATACTGTTTTTTGAATTTTTGAATTTTTATTTTTTTTCACTGTTTTTCAGGACGGTGGAAAACAAATAATGAGCTGTGCACCTCCCTTCAGGCATTTAGAATTCCTTTGATTTTTTTCGTTTTTTTTTTAGATTTTTTTATTTTTCTCTTTCTTTCTCTTTCTCATTTTTGTGAATCCTCTCACTGCCAGCGCAATAAAAAACTTAGCCTAAATTTTCTATCAACCTGAAATTTGGTTTTGGCAAGAATCACCCCTACCTGGCTCCCCCTGCCTATGATGGATGTTTATGGGGAATGGATGAAGGCGGGTGGATGACCAAGCCTCATTTTTCCACAGTGCTTATTGAGAAAAAATAAAAATAAAAAAAACCAACTATCCCCAAAAAAATGAAAAATAAAAAATAAAAGGATGATCATAAATTGACAACTCCTGCTTTTGTGGGAGTCATTTAGGGCCCCACCCAACCAAATCAATGCGTGGGGGCCAATACACGTTTTGAATGGTTAGTTCCAAACACAATTTTTTATTTTTTTTGTTTTTTATCTATCTATCTCTTTATTATTTATTCATTTATGTATTTATTTATGTATTTATTTATTTATTTATTTATTTATTTATTTATTTATTTATTTATTTATTTATTTATTTATTTATTTATTTATTTATTTATTTATTTATTTATTTATTTATTTATTTATTTATTTATTTATTTATTTATTTATTTATTTATTTATTTATTTATTTATCTATTCATTCATTCATTCATTCATTCATTTATTTATTTATTTATTTATTGATTTATTTATTTATTTATTTATTTATTTATTTATTTATTTATTTATTATTTATTTATTTATTTATTTATTTATTTATTTATTTATTTATTTATTTATTTATTTATTTATTTTTTTCTTTATTTATTCATTCATTTATTGATTGATTGATTTATTTATTATACAACAATTAATTCATTTATTTATGTATTTTAACCAAAAAAAACAACATATTTGTATTGTTTGGTTGATTTCTGTTTTTTTTTTGAATTATTATTCAATTTATTTTACTTTTTTCTTTTTTTTATTTTGGCTCACAACACTTGCAGTTGTGTGGCACGCTACACGACTAAATTTTGAGTGGTGTACAGCCCCACACAACTCAAATGTAGTCATGTAGGGTTCCACACAACACAGAACCGTTGTGTGGGGGCTACACGACTACATTCATGTTGTGTGGAGGCCAAACAAGTAAATTCTAGTCCCGTTGTGTGCCACACGGCTCATTTTAGTTATGTACACAACTCAAATGAGTTGTGAATCTATCATCACCCAAAATAAAAAAAAAAAAAAACAATAAATAAAAGGGAAATGTTAAATTCCTGGCTCATTGAGCCTTGCACACGGTTCAAAAGGGGCCGTGTTGCACGCCACACGGTCCAATCCAAGCCATTTACAACCCCCCATGGCTCAAAGAGTTGCTCAGCAGCCCCAGCCTGGTCCGCTGGCGTTTTGGATTCCACATGACTACATTCAAGCCTTGTGGAGTTGTACACGGCTCATATGTAGTTGTTTGGCATCCCATACACCACTGGACCGTGGTGAGCTAAAAAAAAACAAAAACAAAAAAATGGAATGAAAGGGCACTAACATAACCCATGAATCAAATAAACATTATAAAAAACAGGAATCAACCAAAAAATCAAGGAAGTAAAAAAATGTTCATTTTTTGGTTAAAAAATAAATAAAAAACAAAAAAGCTGGGACTGTCCAATGGGCTAGCCCTAAAGTAAAAATACCCATAAAAACACAAGTAACTGGACTATCCCTGAACTAAAAACACCAAAAAAAAGACAAGTAACTTGACAAGCCCTAAATTAAAAACACCAAAAAAAACAAAAGTAACTTGACAAGCCCTAAATTAAGTTCAACTTGACTAGCCCTAGAGTAAAAGGGCCCAAAAATTAAAGAGTTCTTTTTACCAGCCCTAAAGTAAGAGTGCCAAAAAAATACCATTCTTTTGAACGGGCAAAAAATACAAGAAGTCATTTGACCATCCCTCAATTAAAAATGCCAAAAAAATACAAGTATTATGACCAGCCCTAAAGTAAAAACACCAAAAAAAATACAAGTTCAACTTGTGTTAAGCTCATCCCATCCCAAGCTTAAAATAAGTTAAGCTTGTGATGGAATCAGCCCAACACAAGTTGAACTGAATTACCATTAAACTCTCATTCAAAACACTCAATATAATGATGTTAAATCAAAGCACTCTACATAATGTTAAAAATGTGATAACCCTTTATATTAATAGAACTTTTTAGCTGCATTAGAATTACAATTTATATGAAACCCAATGATGAAATAAAGTCAAAGCCTATAATCTCTATAATCTAAAATAAATTTGCAGTTGATCTTTGCAATGATCAACCCAACCAGAGGCTTCTTTAGAAATCAAGGAACACTTTTGTGCTACAATGGGCGGCATTGGAATCATTTCTCCCTCAAGTACTAATAGAATCCAGTGGTTATTTTTTACAAAGGAAATGAAAATTGGATCTGATTGATCAGCAACACCATTTTTCATGGGAGTATTAGTATCACATGACTCCAATGAAATGAAACATATAGGTTTGGAATATGTTTCTGCTATTATTTGACCCATATCTAATTTAGCCAGCCATTTTGTGGAGGAAATATTTTCATTGATGTCTTCAACATCAATCTTTTTTGAATCTTTTCAGCCTCCTTTGCACCACCAAGCATCTTAATGTAGAATGTTTTATGTTTCTCTAATAATTCAATCATTTTGTTCCTAACTTTAAACCAACCATGTTCTTCATAACCAAGAGATTCAGCAATGACTTAAAATCCGCAATTCCCATCTCCCATTGGATCCCAAACCTTACCCAAGAACTTATGGAATTTCTTGGGTATTTGATTTAGGTATTTCAAATTTGGTTCCTATCATGAATACTAACTTAGTATTCATTTATTTAATCAGGTCAATTAAATGAATACTCACCAATGATGAGCTTCTGGTTAAGCTTTGCTGCAGGTTCTCTTCCTCTGAAGAGGATTCTGATTCCAAATTAAGTGATCCCAATTCACTTTCTGTCTCTTCCTCTTAACTATGAAATTCAGATTCAGATTCTGCCAACTTTGACTAACAATTCATCATTAGTTAGTAACTAAGTTCCTCAAACCAAAAAGATGAACATATCCCAAAATAAAAGACTTACAATCTTTTTTCTTTTCTTGTTTGGAGCCCTTCTAGTCCTTTTTTCCCCCTTTAGTTTATTTTCAAAATGCTCAAACCAAGATGGTTGTTGCCGCGTATTTATCAATTTCGGCCTGCTCCTCCTTATTTAAAAGACTTTAGGTTGAAGTCTTGGCTTCAATCAATATTTCATAATCTTCTGAATGATATACTTCAATAGGAAGCTTTGATCATGATCTGGAGATTCCAAGATCATTGCATTCAATTTTTCATGTAAACAAGGAATGCTTAGCACTTAATTGATTTGGCACTTGAAAAATTCAAAAGGATCAATGATAAGTGAATTAGTAATCATTAATCACATAGCCATTTGAACAATCTAACTTAATCCAACTTACAGAACTAAAACTGCAAGGGTCATAGTCCAACCTCCACTGAGGATGAAGGTCTTGGGTACCATGGATTGTCTGAATGCTAGATGGTCACCTATTTGGTGGGAACAGGGCAAACCCATAGTCTGGGAATATGACTTGGTACACACTTTACCATCATGATCACATTTAAATTTCTCCAATTGTTCCCTAATAAGATGAATTGTCTCTAAAGACAATTTGTAACCCAATGGTAACAGTTCAGGAAGAAGAAATGTCTCTAACTTAATTTGAGAGTTATAAAGTGACCCATGAACTTCTTTAATTTTATTTGAAACTGTTCCGTCAAGGCTTTTCCAAAAATCCAACAGGTTCTTCAGAAAGTTTGCAAGCAATTGTTTGAGAGTTGAATGGGCTCCTTCAACCCAAGTTGTTTTTTTTTAAAAAAAAATCTGGGTTGATACAAGTCCACGCTGTTACAAAAGTCTCTTTGATAGGGAAAATTTTATTTTCCATATACTCAAGTACATCCTCATAGTCTTTCAAGAAACACTATACAAGTCAAAAGGTCAGAACCCAAAACTATGAAGAGTAAGAAGCAGTGATTTGGACCTACTCTGAGTTTGGAATCATTGACCTCCACCTCCTCCTTGGTTTTTGAGGCCCCATAATTTGCTCACAGGGTCATAAAGCTTTTCCATCCTTCAAGGGCATAAGAAAAGCACGCTTTACAGTTTGGTTGTATTTTTTTAGACAAGTGCAAAGTGCAACATTTTCTTGATCACTCAGGGAAACTAGATTCAACAGCAAAAATCCCAGATTTTTCATGGTCCGTCACAAAGAATTTTGCAAGTATCTCAGGATCATAAGCCAACTCCTTTAATGCATTTAAAGACCAACTGTAGAACTCAAAATTTTCTTTTGTTATACAAACAAGATCTTTTTTGAAATTTTTCCAATTGGCTGTCATTCCTACAACATGCAATAGCGGGGTATTTTACTTATTTGTCTTATAAGTACAATACAACATAGCAATATGATGGAACTGTTTTGAAAGCTTTACTGCCTCAGGATGTGCTAAGTACAGGGCCTCCAAGTGACCCTCTCCACTGAACTTTGACTGGTGAATCCAAATTGTTTCTTCAAGCTGTTCATAGAGTACTTCTGACAAAATAAATTGTCTCCACTTCTTCAAGAAATGTAAATTCAAAACCAGAAAACTAAGAGTATGGGAATCAGGACATACAGCCGTAACTTTGAGAGAAAATCATGAGATGAAAACCAAACCCAAGCTGATGAAAAATTACATGAGATCGGAAGCAACACTTGAGAGACGTTCAACTAATCTACAAATACAACCACCACCAACAGCCACTACCACATGTTAAGAAAAGGAAAGATCTGACAGAGTAGAGACTAAAGAAACAAAGGTAAGGTTCATTTCAGTCAAAATGGGGTTATGAAAGGTCGCGCCGAATTATCCTGAGTCCCCTACAATGTCTGGTACTTTCTGATTGCTGGATCTTGATGTTTTAGATTCCTAGACCAAATTCAAGAGTTAAAAGCAAAGAAAGCCTGGCAAGACCCCCAATGGATCAAGCATACTGGGAAGTTTAAGTAGCCCACAAGTCTGAAGTTGAGATGAATATGCATCATCTGGACTAAGCACCCGCGCGTTTGGCGTTTGACTAGTAAAATAAACAAAAGAACAACATAAAAAGAAAAGCACAAGTAAAATAAAAGGAAAAGGACAAGTGGGGTCCACCATTAAAAATACAGCAAGAATTCAACAGCTTCCATAAAACGTTTCCCCTTTAGTTATGCAAGCATTACCTTCTTCTTAGTGTTTTAGATTTTTTGGTAATCAACATAATCCCCCCCATCAATCTTGCTCAATTTTCTCTTAAGTTGTAATATATTGAGCCCATATTTTATGCCTTCATTAAGTAGATCCAAGGACTGCCCAGAGATTCTCCTCAGTTGAGGATGCACCAAGGGATTTTCAGATGGTTGATTTTTATGTTGGGTTTATTTATGTTAGGTTAAAAGAATATGAATTTGGGATCACAGAGATAAGGAAAGACGCGGTAGTTTGAGAAGGGGTAGATCGACCTGGGTGGAGAGGCCAGGACAGACTGAACTCAGGGCGTGGCGGTTGAGATGATGATGTGAATCAGTGGTTGATTGCAAGTATCAGAAAGAGAAGTTTAAATAGTGACAACTAGAGAACCCATGAAAGTGGGTCTGAACAGATGAAGAAGAATATTCGTATGAGTCAATAAAGAAATCCAGACAAGGAGAACAAGGAAAACTGATGACATGAGTCTGGAAATGGACAGGTTGGTAAAAGGCCTGAGGTCACAACAGTGACAAACATGAGACATAAGTCAGACACCAATATAACAGATCAATCATAAACCAGAGATCAACAAATAGCAACAACACTGGGACATAAACTGGAGATTGTAACCTGAACTATCAACAATAACATCAACATGTATTGATAAAGCTTATGAGATGATGTTTTAATAGATGAGACAGATAGATTGGGGAATATCCGGATTGAAGATTAAGAGAAGAGTAATTTACTATCTCAAAAATTTATAGGAGATTTTCCACAAGTTTTCTACCTTTGCGCAACTTGCATGGATTAAAAACTTGCACCCAACCTTCCTTGTGTGATTTTGTCTAGACCTTTTGGTAAGAATTTGTCCTGAATACAAACCATGGAAATCACAGGCCAAATACACATATTTATCTTTCTTTGACTTAAAAACCCTCAGAGCATAACCATGCTTCATAGCCCATGTTTTAAAAAAGTTTTGTGCCTCTTCGCTCATAGGAAAAGCTCTCACAAGACGTGGGTCAAGTGGATCTGGCACCAATTCAATAGTTAGTTTTTGTAGTTTCATAGTTACATCAAACCATTAGTTTCAATCAAATTAAATCCAGCAAAGGCCTCAGTAACATGAAATGTTACTCACAAACAGGGGTCAAATCCCACTGTGAAACATTCTCTTCCTCAATTGTCACCCTTGATGAGGATTTAATTGGGTCTTCCAATGTTTCATTACACAAATACTTTTTTCTTTTTCCAAAGCTTTGTTGATGACACTATCAAAGTAGACCTTCCACATAGCCATGTCAAAAGAAGGAGGGCTTGCCACTGTTCCCATGAAAAAAATGCAATGGTATCCTTCAGTATTCAATCCTACTTTCAATTTAAAAAAAAAATTTTCTCACTTTTGATTTGAGAAAGAATTCTTTGCAGATTTTCATATGATGTCAATTTTCACTTTACTTTCACTCTGTTTTCACTTTAAAGTCACTTTGGTTTCACTGTCAAGGCACTTTGGAATTTCCAGGTGTGGAACAATAGCCCCACAAAGTATGTGTTGATCCGAATTTGGGTTGATGGAAGCCAAGTGTGGTCCAGGGGGTGCCCAAAATTCTTGCAAGGCTTCCGGGGGGTTGTGCACCCCCAAAAATGGAAGTTTTGAGCCATGTACAGGGGTACATGGCTTGAAATCACTGTGTTTTGGGGGTAAACGGCTCGTACACAACCCCCTGGGGGTTGCGCGTGTTTGAAATGGCCCTTTTTAGTCGTTTATGGGCCCCCACTGCTCATTTGAGCTGTGTAGGGCCCTACATGACTCCCACATGACTGGAGTCCTGAATTTAACATAACCCAAAATAAAAATAAAAAATGAAAAATAAAAAAAATGAAAAATAAAAAAAATGAAAAAAATGAAAAATAAAAAAAATAAAAAATAAAAAAAATAAAAAATAAAAATAAAAATAAAAAATAAAAAGAATAAAAAATAAAAAATAAAAAATCCACTGGGATGGTGGAAAACTCAAGCTAAGTTTTTTAAAACCACCAAAAGAAATAAATAAATATGTAAATAAATAAAAAAAATTAAATCTAAAAATAAAAAAATAAAAAACCCTGGACCACATTTGGGTTCTGCCAGCTGAAATTCTTGGTCCTGCCCTACTATATGGGAGCACACACCAGTGCATTTAGTATCAAAAAAGTTGAATTTTTTGATGATTTTTCACAAACATGGTTTATGGTGAGGATGAGCTAGTGTTTGAGGAGCAACATCAAAATTCTAGAAAAGTTTTCACTTGTCACCAAAATAAACCTTAAAAATGAAAGGAGTTTTATTTATTTTTTAAAAAAATAGCAATGTTAAATTTGCAATCCTATGCAACTTGTTCACAACCCAAATTGGTCTGTGTGGAATGTTTTGCAACAATATTTAGTTGTGAATGGCTGCTCCGAATCAATTATTGTTGTGGAAGTCTACTCACAACACATTTCAGCCATGAACTGCCACCCATGAACTCAAGTTGTGTTGTGATTGGCTGTTGTGGTGTTGTTATATAGCCTTGGGTTGGGGACCGCGCCGCAGTTGGTGTGATCAGATTTGGGATGCCTGCGGTTTCAGCAGCAGCCACAGCGGGCTCAGTAGTAGGCACTGCAGGGCTGAGCATACCGGGTGTGGTTCAGGCTTAATCAGATGTGGTGGGCTGCAGCGCGCTTGGACATTATGGACCCAAGAATGGAGCCAGCCTGACCAGGTTTGTGGGCAGCTAGTTTGGGAAGGTTGAAAAGTGCAATTGGGGTGGGCACGCGCAAGCGCGGGCTGACCCATGGGCCAGGAAATGAGGCGGAGCGCCGGGAAGATACAGACAACACGGGGGGCTCCAAGTAGGGCGAGGAGGAGGGCCCCGCCATGAAAAGGACAAACCAGGTATGTGTAAGGGTAGGCGGTCTTGAGGGTGGTTGCGGCATGGGAAAGAGTTAGGGTTAGGCTAGGGTCCTGGTTTTTAGGGTTTTTTTTTATTTTTTGTTGGGCTGTCATTGCACTTGTACTTGGGTTAGGGTTGAGAGTGTGGGCATAAAGTCTGCGCTCTCAACCCCAGCTTGGAGGAGGAAAACAGATATAGGGGATTGGATCACGGCTTACAATACGGAAAGGAAAGGAAAGGAAGGAAATTCATCTCTCTATCTCTCTCTATCTCTCTCTCTATACAGGCGCATCCTTATCCTTACAGATGCTAGGACCATTGATTCCGGAACTTAGGGACAACTAGTGGAGTTCCACTCTTTTACTTTCCACACCGTTGACAACTCATTTTTAGTATAAAAAAAACAAAAAGTAAAAAATTCAATTGAACTATATTAAAAAAAAATGAAATTAAATAAATAAAAATAAATTAAACTATATCAAAAATTGAACAAACAAAACAAAACACCAAAAAAATCCAAAAATTGAAAAAAATTGAAAAAATAAAATAAAAGGAAATCCAAAAGATTTCATCACTCTGGGGCCATGAATATGCATCCCATATAAATAAACAATGGAAAATTCTATGGAAAGGCCCTAAATTAAAAAAAAATTAAATGAAAAATTAAAGAGTCTCTGGACCTGCCCTAAAGTAAAAACACCAAAAATTAAATCAAAAACAAAAATCTATGCTCCAAAAAAAATATTTCAAATTGACTATCCCTTTATTAAAAATACCAAAAATAATTATATCAGTTGCACCTTAATAGACAGGCCCTGAAGTAAAAATACAAGACAAAAATGAATTTCAACTTGTGTTAAGGCAATCCCATCACAAGAAGTAGAAATACCCCTTATTATGGATCATCCAAACACAAGTTGAACTGACTTACCAATAAAATCTCATTCAAAACAATCAAAGTAATGATTTTCACTCAAAATACTCAACATGATGATGTTCAAATGTGATAGCCCTTCATATTAATAGAACTACAACATCAGTATCAGGACCCAAACTCAAATGATGAAATTAAAATGATTTTTATAAATTAGAATAAAAATAATTTTGATCTTTTAGATAGGCAACCCAAACAGAAGATCTTTTAGAATGAAAAAAAGGAGGCTTTGAAATATTGGTTTGTATTTGAATCATTTCTCCCTCAAGTAAAAGATTAAACCAGTTGTTATTGTTGACAAAGCAAATGAGTATATCCTCTGATTGTTCCTTTAAGCCCATTTTTGTAGGAGTATAAGTACAACATGAATCCAATGAAATGAAAAATATTGGTCTTCCATAAGTATCAGCCATTAATTGGCCCTGTGCAAGCTTTAAAAGGCATTTTGAAGAGGGAATATTTTAGTTGATGTAACATCAAATCTTTGTTCTTTCTTTTCAACATATTTACCGCCTCCAAGAATCTTAAAATAGCATGTCTTATTTTTCCTCAACTTTTCAATCATTTCCTTTTGTATTTCAAAACAACCATTCTCATTATACCCAAGTGATTTAGCAATGAATCTAAATCTGTGATTCCCATCACTAACTGGATCCCATCACTCCCCCATGAACTCATGTAATTTCTCAGGTATCTGATTGATTTATTCCAATTCTGGTTTCTAAGATCATAACCAAATTAGTATTCATTGTTTATTTTGATCACGTCAATGAAATGATGACTCACAAAAGATGTGCTTCTTGTTGAATTCTCCCCTTTTTCTTCTTCCTCAGAATAGGAAGGAGATTCCAAATGAAGGTAGCCTAATTGTATTTAAGATTCTTCCCTTGAACTATGAAATTCAGATTCTGAGCCTAAGGACTCTTCAAATAATCATCAGTTCCCATTATTCCATTCAACCAAGAAAAATTAACCCTTCTAAAAATAAAATACTTAATATCTTTGGTCTTTTTGGTTCCCTTTTAATCCATCTTTCCCTCTTCATTTACCTTTCAATGTGTTCAAATGATGAAAGTTCACAAAAAGTAGCTTTAAAATTGGGCCAAACATGGCTGGACCATAAGACCTTTGGCTCAATCCTTAGCTTTTAAAACAAATTAGCTTTATAATTGAAACCATACTTTAAAATCTCCAATATTTCTTGTTGAGGTTGTCCCATAAGTATGGAATTTAATTATTTTAACAATTGTGATTTTTCAAGCACTGGATCTTTGTCATTCTTTCAGAAAGAAAAAGAATAATTTATCTTTCAATCGTATAATTTCTTTCAATTTTATAATTGGTACCCTTCAAAAAAAACAAAAAGAAAACTTACGTCACTGGAAGGGTAATAGTCTAACCTCCACTGAGGATGAAAATCCTCAGGCAAAACACATCCTCTTGATTCAAGTATTTCACCTGAAATGTGGGAACACAGCAAGCCCATTTTTTTTCAAGAAGAATTTGAGCACACCTTGCAATCATGATTGCGCTTTAACTTCTCAAATTTTTCCCCAATGATTTTAATTTCCTCAATTGAGAATTTGTAATCCAAAGGTAATAGTTCTTTTAAAAGAATGGTTCCTAGCTTTATTTGAGGGTTTTTAAGTGATGCATGCACTGATTGGATTTGTCTTGCAATGTTGGCTTCCAGGTGTTTCCACAAATTCAATACGTGACCCAAAGATCTCACAAGTAATTGGTTGAAAGTAGCATGGGCCCCTTCTACCCAAGATGTTTTTTTATTTCCAAAGTCTGGGTTGACAAAATTCCAATCAGTTGAAAGGTCTCTTCCATAGTGAAAATTTTCTTTTCCCTATGCTCAAGAAGATCCTCATGGTCTTTCAAGAAACACTGTGTACAAGTTTTAAATTCAGCAATCTCAGCAGAGATCAACAGAAGAAGAAATAAATTTGAATACTCTGAGTTCTACATCATTTACTTCTGCCTCCCCCTTGGTTTTTGATGCCCCATACTTTGCCCACACAGTCATGAAACCTTTTCATACTTCATTTTCATCCATGAAGCAAATGTGACAATTTGCTTGAATATTTTTAGAAAAGTGCCAAGATAACAATTGTCTGGATGACTCAGGGAAACTATTTTCAATAGCACAAATCAGAGATTTTTCACAGTCACCACAAAGGTTTTGGGAAGCCTCTTGGTATCATAATCCAACTCCTTGAATGCATTCAAAGCGCAAACAAATTTAGAACTAAAATATTTCTTTTTTTTATAAAAGAAAAAGCCTTTGTAAAGGTTTTCCTGTTTCTTTCATTCCTAAAACATGAAATAGAGCAATGTTGTACCTATTTTTTTTTTATAAGTACAATCCTACAAGGCAATATGATGTTATTCTTTTTTAAGCTTTATATACTCAGTAGTAGCAAAGAGCGCCGCCTCTAAGTTCGTCTCTCCACCAATTTTGACCTGGAAGACCACTGCGTTTCCTGGTGTATTTAAAATAGAACATCCATGTCAGCCATGAGAAATGTATTGGTGTCCTATAGGCTGCCCAACTCACAAGTCTTGGTAGTAGAGTGGTTAAGGAATGTCTTAGTACCCTTCGGAGTACCTAGGTAGTGTGTTCGAGCCTCCATTAGTCCATTAAATATTCATATTTTTGACATATAAAGTTTCATATAATCATATTTTTATAGTATGTCTTAATATTAGAAATCATCCCATAAAACCTTGAAGGTTTATATTATAATTTATGGGAGATCTTATAACTTTACTCTAGATTAAAATCCTCTGGAAGCGTCCAATTGGATGTACAATTAGTGTCCTTAAAGATTTCCCTCTGTGGAAACTATATTCTGTAATAATCCTTATCTACCATAACCCAGATTTTTAGGTGAATTGTAAATTATTTTCTAAGAAATCTCCTTCCAGCTTGTAGATAACTTTCAAGAATTTGATCATGCTGGAAAGGCGTACCCTCAGAAGCTAGGAAACTCCCCTGGTGCAGATAAACTCTGTGGGAATACTTACCCAGAGTATACATATCTATGTGGATTAAGAATATCTAATAATATGGTTGTAATTCTTTGTAAACCTGCTCTGATAGATCTACAGAGAGTTAGAGGGTAAGTAAATCAATTCTGAAGCCTTGAGAGCTTTCTCTTGAAGGAGAATAAGTGACTGGGGTGATTCCACCCCATCACTTTAAACTTCTGAGTAAATAAATTACAACCTTACCTCGAAAATAGACCCCAATGAGTATGTAAATGTTATTATACATTGGGGATGATTGCTTGGGGCTCTGAGCCACTGGAGACGAAATCTAGGACAGTTGTGTACTCCCCTGATGATGCCCTGAGTCCCCCTGAGGACTCTTTCAATATAAAAGATGAGGGTCTTGTCCCTACAAGACCTATTCCTCATTGTATTTCAAAACCAGATAGTGCATATTAACAAGCCCATCCAACTTAGTCCACCAAGAGGATTGACTGGGGCCTTTTAATTCAACATTTTATTATATTATCAATCAAACAATCAACTTCAATTTCGAGTCCAAGGTCCTATTGGAGTTATAGTCCTTCTCAGGCTTTCATAAAGGGTGTGAGCTTCCTTATGTAAGCAAGTCTCCTTTGAGCTTTATTTATTAAAGCTAGGCCCCTTATCTCTTTAGAGGTTCAAGGTGTGGCTTTTTTACTCCTGATAACTTACTATCAGTTGATTTTTTATTGATATTATCAGTGTAATCATTAAAACTGATATTTGGCAATTATTATTATTTTTTTTGCAGGTATCTGCCACAGCTACTATAGCAATAGAGGCAATACTCTGACAATCCATATAGAAAATTTTCCCATCCAATTCAGCTCTTTAACCTTGGGCTTAATTTTATGCATTATTCTATTGTCAATGTATTAGCCACCATTAAGCTTTCCAAATGTACTTCTAAGTTGCACCTTGACCTTGTCTTTCATGCCTTCTTTAAGTTGATACAAGGCTTGACAAGAGATTCTCCTCATTTGAGGATGCACTGAGGGGTTTTTAGATGGTTTATTATTGTGTTGGCCATTTCAAATGGAGAGATGCAATGTGGTATCAGCTACTTTATGGCTTTCACGGATCATTAATTGAAACTCAACCTTCCTCTTGTGAGTTTTCTTTTCCCATTTGGTGAGGCAAGACCTTTGATATACCCCAAATCTGTCACATGCTAGATCCACATTTTAATCCTTCTTTGACTTTAATTTTATCATTGAGTAGCTGTAACAAACACCCCTGGAATGCAAGGGGATGGAGGCACAGGAACTACTGCTCACAGAAGTCAGGATAGAGATGAATGGATAGATTGCAGATGAAGATGTTACGTAGTGTAAGGACAATGATAAAGAGAAGAATACAGGACTCAGGCTCTGAAGGATGTTGGTAAGGGAATCCTGTAAGAGTAAAAACAGAAGGGAACATGAGATGAGTAAGGTAGGCTGGTTTGCTTTCTTGTGCTGAGATGACACCTATTAGATGGGGAACTTACCAGTAAGAAGTGGTATACTGATTCCTTGGGTGAATCAGCCCAGGAAGGGGAGAGAGGCCATTATATGTGAGAACTGAGAAGGCCTTGAGGATGGATGGCTGGTGCAGAGCTGGGATGCGCCATGGAATTACATGTTGGCCAATTTTTCTGGAGGTTGTAGCTTGACAGATTGAGTAATGGGCCTGCCCAGAAAGATATGGCCTGTACTGAACTGGATTATGGGTTGTCCAGCCAGAGGTATGTACTATGAATTTACAGTATGTACTTCCCATGCCAAATAGATTTTAAGGAGATATTAGGATGAACCAAGCCATAGAGAGGTGGAGGGTATTCCTTGGAGATTACCTGAGGGCTGCAGGGCATGCACAAGGATACATCAGGATGTACAGCATCTGGGTCCAGGGGTGGAAGGTAGATTGTACTGGACTGTTAATGGCGGAGGGCTGAGTATGGTTGAGGAGACTGAGTCTAATTGTGGTTATGACAATATCCCCCCAAAAGAGGAAGGGGTAGCTCCTGATACCCATAAGAAGAGGCAAAAGTAGATTGAGATCTTCACCATAACTGAATTGTCCATCCCTTCACCATATCCATTACCATCACCACCTGAACGCTGTCCATCACTTTCATCCTACAATAGATCATCCACCCCCCCATTCATGATGGAGATTACCAACAGCTTTCACCCTGTCAACCAATACTTCCCCCCTTGCTCCAGATGTGTAGAGACTGAAAAGATCTGCATCACCAGCATTGCCCCCAAATCAGGGAAGTGTGAGTACTGTCAAAGATACAACAGGCCGTGTTCTGGAGCCCATGATGCAGGAAGTTGCTTGGACCCATTTTTTGGGTGAGGGATGAAATTTGTCCCCAATTCAAGGTCAAAGAGGCATCTGAAAACTTGGGTATGTCCCTAGGAGTGGACAGTAGGGTAGTTCCATCAGATGGTGATTGGTCCTTGATCTTCCAATTGCTGGAGGTTTTGTCTGACAGGTGTGAATTATTCTTTATATCTGTTCCCAGTGGAGGGGTTGAAGGAGATGATGAAAAAATTGGAGAAGCTCCGTTTGTATTTGAGGAGGAAGGGAAAGTTGGCCTTGGACGGCACATCAAAGAAGGGGGCAACAAGTTTGAAGTCAATGGACATTTTTTGGGGGACCCCCTTTTTGTCTTTGATCAGTTTGCTTGCGGAGTATGAGGGCGGAGGGGTCCAATCAAACCTTTTTCAAAGCCAAATTGAAGCAGTCAAAGCTAATCCATTCACCATAAAAGCGGTAGAAGCAATTCAAAGCGCCCTCAAACTGGTCAAATTGAATTGGTCAAAAGTCAAACCTATCAAAGTTTGACATAACTTGGTCAAAGGAGTCAAACCTTGTCAAAGGACTGTCAAGGAAGTTGTGGTCCCGTCAAAGCATGGTTGAAGTAGTGGTGAAAAACTCAAAGAGGAATCAATGGGTCAAAGGGATTTTGAAGTTCAAACTTTGAAGAAAGTTTGAATTTCCAAGAAATTGCCTGTCAAAGCTGTACCCATCAAAGTTGAAGGTGAATTTGCAATGGAAAGAGGGGAAGGAAATGGTGGAGAGGAAGATGAGGATGCTCCTAGAGAGCCTGATTATGGGGAAGAAAGTGAAGAAGAAAAAGAAGATATGGAAGAAGAAGAAGTAGTAGTAGAAAGGGAGAAAGGAAAGGGAAAGGAAGCAATAGAATTGGAAGATGACTCCCCTAGACCTCAGTCCATTGGGGAGTTGGTCAGAAGATTTCTTACTGAGAATGAGGTCCTAGGTGGATATGGGAGGGTGACCAGGGAGACATTGGGTTCTATGCTTTCTCTGGAGGGAAGGTGGTCAGGCCAATGGATGCTATTGAAGATGATCCAATTGGGGACTTGAAGGAGATTGAGAGGTGTCTTGGGAGTTTTTTGAATTATTACAGAAGCAATGCCATTTTTGGGTGGAGTTTAAATAGTGGAGAAGAAGTGGAGAAGAAGAAGGAAAAGAAGGAATCAAAGAAGGAAGTATTTGCAGATCTAGAAGAATTTTTATCTTTCTCTGGAGTGAATTGTGAATTGGGAGCTACTTCTAAGGATAGAGAGGAATATAAAAGTAGGAGGATAAATTTGGCTAGTTTTTGGGTAGCTAAGATTACTGATTTAATTGATAAGATTGAGAAGGAGTGGTAGATAAGAAATGTGTTTTTGTTTTCTTTTAATGTTATGCGGATTGATGGAATAGAGATAGAATTAATTTGATTTATTTATTAAAGATATAGAGTGAATTTGAGAATTCTGCAACAAGGATTTGATGGAAGAGAGGATGATGATTATGACATTTTTGGTTTGGAAGGATAAAGGGAGTGGAAGTTGTGGAGTAGGGCTGAGGAGTTTGTGAGGTTCAATGCTGGTTCCCATGATTTTCTCTCAGAGTCTTCTAAAAAACCTTTCCATTTGAATAAGTAGAGATGTTTTCCACATCTTATCTTGAATTCCAGGATTTGAGACACTTCCCATACTTCTTGGACATCAATTTCCACTGGTTCTGGAGGTGGTTGGTGGCTATGGTAATTTGGTTCCAAGGAGTGGGGTTTGAGGAGTGAGACATGGAAGACAGGGTGGATGGAAGACCATTAATCAGGGAGTTGGATTTTGAAAGCATGTGAACCTTTACTTTGTTGAGTTGATAGCCGTCTCCCACAAACTAAAACCATTCCCCTCAGTGTCAAAAATCCAAATGTGAGCTCTCCCTTACCTTAGCTGGCTCATTTCTCTTGTCCCAGATGCCCAGAAATTTCAATTCCTCCGCTTCCTCTCCTCCTTCCGTCAGCCTCTCATCTGCTTCTCCCAACTCCAAACTCCATCTTTCCATCTCTTTCCTCCTGCTCCTCAATCCTCACTAGCCTTCCCTGTTTCTCACTCTCCTATTCCATCCTATTTCCACCTTATCTGATCCTTATATCTACCTTCTCTCATTGGACTCCATTTTCAAATTCCTCAACCCTGAACCAACCTCTATCTCATCTGTGGCCATCCTCAATTTTGGTCCTGTACAATCAACAGCTCCCAACCATTGATTCCTGTTTAGCTGTGAGGCACATTGTCCATTACCATTCCTCATCAGCAAGCACTGTGACATATCTTTCCAGTTTCCTGTATTGTGTTTCCTTGATTCATCTGTTTTCTATACTTCACTCCTCTTCTGGTCAACCCTTGTTCCTAATCACCTCTCAACTTGCCTCCAATGGAAAGACTTTGAAATTCATCCCATTTCATTATTCTCCTTGTGTTTATCAATTCTCATTTTATTTTTCTTTTAAGACTCCGCTGCTCTCACTTTGAAATACAACTCTCAAGTTTTCACGGTTAAAAGCCAAAAGACAACAACCAAGCTACCAGAACCATAGATTTAACCGGACCAGTGGATGTTAACTCCTCCCATCTCAAAACCTTAACCAAATCCATCCCCAATCTTCATGAATAAAATTTCTCATTATGGAGATCAAAGTTAACAACCATCTTCTCACTCAAAGGCATAGCCCACTGGCTGAAGGACAGCAAGTCTAAGGATTGTCCCCTGGACATCAACCTTGAGATTTCTGGCTATATTCTGGCTAAGCTTGATAATCAGACCTACATTTATTGCATCAAGGAAAACAATTCATTGAATGGCATTGCATTGTGGAAATCAATCAAAAAATTCTATGCTTCTTCACAAACCGCAAACCAATCCCAAATATTCTTCAACTTTCTGAACATTGATTTTGATACCAAGAATGTGGAAAAAATCATTAACAATGTGAAATCATGCCTGCTTCAAATCTCCAAGATTTGAATAAAGATGGAAAAAGACATGGTGGCCTATCTGATACTTTATGAATTTCCTCCTCAGCTTGAACACCTGAAGACAACAATAACAAATGTGCTAGGAGACGCCAAGCTTAATGGAGACATGGTCTTTAGACATCTCAATCAAATTAAAAACCAGATAGCTGCTGGCACATATGCATCTTCCCTACTTGCAAATCAGGAACCTCTGCAATGCAAAACCAACTGGCATGATTCCCAAGCCTTTCATCCCAAAAATAAGTGCTTTGCACTGTAACCTCACCCCATTCCAAATAGCAACTCCTCTCCCAGAAATTCACCCCCTTCAAAACCAAACCCCAATCCCAAAGCTTCTGAAAATATGGCCTACACCTTTTCCATGGCCAACTTTCATCACATTGATTGCCGCTCCCTCCTGCTACATTCTGGCGCGTCAAACAATATGTTCATCAATCCCTGCTACTTTGATTGGCTCAAGGATGATAACACTGAGGTGAACACGAGAAAACCTAATTCCTCAATAACATCTCAGGGAGCTAGAAACGCAACAATCCACACTGAAATAGCCTCCCTAACTCTGATCAACTCTTTGCTCATACCCAATCTATCTATGAACCTGATCTCCCTTGGCCAACTGATTCAGAAGGGATGAATTCTTTCTCAACTCAATCCTAAAGGGTTTGGAGTCTTCTTTGAAGGAAAGATGATCATGACTGGATAAGTTTGCAAAAATATTCTCTATATAGAGTATTCAGTTCCCAATCCCTCCAATCACCATACCTTCCTAACTATTTCAACAATTGAAAAAAGCTTTGGTCACGTCCACCATGATCAGGTGAAGCTTCTTTCCACCTTGTTTCCCAATCTTAAATGGGACCACAATGCCTGCATCTTTTGTAAAAAAAAATCCACCAATCTTCATTCAAGGATCACATTCCCTCCAGTTCCCTTCCGTTTGAATTTATCCATGCCAACTTTTGTTGACTAATCAACCCCATGTCTAGATCCAGACATTGCTATTTCCTACTCCTGACTGATAAATTCTCTAAATATAAAACCTGTATCCTCATCAAACACAAATCCAATTTTACCATTGAAGTTATCAACTTTATAAAATTGCATTCAAAACGCCTCAACAGGATGCTGAGGATCTTCCACTTCAATAACTAGGGTGAATTCTATTAAAAGAAGTATGCACTTACGCGTGTGATACGTATAAGTATAATCCATATGGGATGCACATGTGGGCCTCTGCGGCCCATTGGACATTCACACGGACCATACGGGCCTGTGTGGATGTCACGGATTTAGGGAAACTTGCCTCAAAAGACGTGAAACAGGCCTGTTGGTACACGGGCCCTAACGGGCGGGACCTAACAGGCCCGGTGGAGTATATGGGCAAATACATCAAAATGGGCTTTGATGGGCATAATTGGGCCCAAGGTTTATTTTGGACATACTTGGCCAGAGGGGCTGGCCCTCCAAAGTATGGTTTACTTAGTTTTTGGGCTTGGGGCGGCCCATTGGGGCCTCCGCCCGTGTTGCAGCCCGTTGGGGCTGCCTCCCATGTCAGGGCCTTCTTGGGGCTGATGTGGTGTCAATTTATAGACATGGATTGGGAACTGCGTTGCGGCTGCACGCTCAGCATTGGGGGCAAGCGGGCTCAGCATTAGGGTATGCGGAGTGCTCAGCAGCAGTGGCTGTTTGGCTCCGCACCTGGTGGACAGGTTGGGCTCAGCATTGAATGCGGCGTGGGCGGAGATCTGCCCCGGAAATCCGATTCGGAAGGTAGTGCGCTCGACTAGGTTTGCGGGCACACCGGTTTGGATACGTAGGGGCGGAGCAATCCGGGGGCTATGAAGGAAAGGATGGAGCCCGCGCGCAATCGGATTGGATCACTCATCTCACCAGGAGATTAAAGAAACTCATACTGGATACAAATCCAGGTGGAAAGTTCATAGGATTGAAGTATTGGCAATTTCTCTCTCTCTCTCTACTTTCCTTTATCTCTTTATCTCCTTATTTCTATTTCTCATTTAAGTGCAACTTTGGACATCCTCATCTCCTTTCAAACACAGGGAACTGTTAACTTCCGAACCTTGGGACAATTATAGGGGGATAACCTTCTATTCTTTCCACATCTGGGGGTCTGGCCGGGAAATAAACTTCCGTTTCTTGTCTTTCAAAGGTAACTGGGCGCAATGTCCTATTCATACCTCCCTATAGTCACTCCTTCTTCTTCTTCTCCTTCTCCTTCCGTCTCCGGGTCCGCTACTCCAACCCCACTCTTGCCTTCCATCCCTCCTCCTCCACCTCCCTCCGCTTGACCCAGGACGAGCTACGCCATTCCCCCATTGGTCTCCAGTGACCATGAACCCACTCGTCCGGTTTGCATCAGGCTGCGCAACTACCCTCACATCCGATTCAACACCGCGGATGTGGAGCAATTTATCTCAAGATACAAAGGTATTGCAGATGTGGAAGGTGCGTCGGACGCTGATAAGGCCCGGCTTGTTGTCCTGTTCATTATGGACAAAGAGAAGCTCCGGGATGTGGAGGAAATGGAAGGCTAAGAGAATCAAGATTGGCCAAAACTGAAGGCGGAGATCCTAACGCGGTGGGGTAGGCGCGAACCTCAATTCCGGGAAAGCAATTTCAACCACCTGGCCTCGGAGGCAAGCGCGCGCAGAGGGGTCAGAACGTGGGTGGAGCTGGCGGAGTACACCTTGAAATTTGATTGGATCTATGGTACTTGTCAAAGAACGAGGTTGTGGCGGGACAGACGGGGGCAATGAAACGCGCATTTTTTGGCGGTTTAGGCGCTCAACTCCGGGCAAGGGTGCAGCAGCATCTTTACAATCACAACTTGGTAAAGCAGTCATTGGACGGGAGCATTGCGCTCCTTCCGGAGTTGGCTGTCATTTGCCAGGCTGTGGAGAGTGAGCTTGACTTAGAGGAGCTTATCAAGGACACCGCTAAGTACTTCCCAGCGGGACCAAAGAAATCCACCCCCCAGGTTCCGGCTCTGGCGCAATTTCTGGCCCCAGTTCCACCTACTTCCACGCGTGTCCCAGTTCCTCAACCCGCGCCAGCCCCTCCGGTGAGCAAATTGACGGAACTGATGAAGGATCTGAAGATCTGCATGAGCCGTATGGGCCAGCAGCAGCCGCAAGGGCCTCCACCTCACATGGTGGAAGGGTTTTGGCCGCCCAGTACCTTCGTGCCAAGGGGGTGCTTGTACTGCGGGGCAAACAGTCATTTGCGATTGGCGTGCAAGGAGCTTACAAAGGATCTCAGCGCGGGATTGGTTCAAACGGCGGGGATGGGGTACATGTTTCCAACGGGCAAACAGATTCGGATGGAGCCAAGCCAGCCAACCGCAATGCAGCAGGTGGGCACAAGGGGTCAGGAGGTGGAAACGACGGCGCAAGCGTCACTGGGCATTGTTACCCGTCCCGGATTGTGACAACCACCTTGGGTGGAAGCTGAGGTAAGGGTAGTGGCAACGGAAGAAAAGGTGGCGGTCACCGATAAAATGGAGGTGGACGCAAAGGAGCAACCCCCGTTGGCTGTTCCAAAACAGGCCGCGCGCGTTCCCGGAACCAAGGCTCCGGCAGTGAACCCTGTAGGGAAGAAGAAAGCGGCGGACATTGTGCAAAGGGTGATGGGTAACGAGACTCCGGTTCCGCTGACCTTGCGGGAACTGGCGGCAGTGTCTCCGGTGGTGGTAGACGAGATGGTTCAGGAGTTTCGGGATTGCAGTCAGGGCCGGGTACCTCAGATGGTGCAGCGGGTTTGTGTGGCGCGGAAGGAGGAGGGGCGCGGGGAGTGCGAGTTGAAATCGGTTTTGACTCCGCTTGCTTACGTTCTGATGGTCATAGCAGGAAGGAAGATGTGGGCTATGGTGGACAGCGGTTCAATGGTGAACCTTCTGCCTTTGCGGATGGTGGATGATTTGGGGTTGGTTCGGCGGAAATGCGTGATGGGTCTCCGCGCGCTTAGCGGAGGGGAGTGTCGTGTGGATGGGGTAGTCAAGGGGCAGGAGGTTGAGGTTGCAAGGGTCCGTAGGCCCCTTTCTTTTCTTTTGGTTGATTGTGGGGATGTGATTTTGGGAAGGCCGTTCATGTTTGGGTTTTGAGCACAAATGGTTTTTGATCTGGAGGCGGGAACAGAGGCGTTGACGGTGGAGGATTTGTCCGGCGGAAGGTTTGAGACAACTATCTGCGATCAAGGGCAAGGGAAGCAGATGAGAGTGTTGGAGTGTGAGGAGGAACCGGACGCGGAGTTGGTCTGCGACGGGCAACCTTTGGAGGATTTTTCTTAGTCAACCAAGGAGAACGCGTGGAACAAGCTCTGGTTTCGCGCGGGCGGTTGACTAATGAGGAGCAGGGAGGGGGAGGAAGGAAAGTGCAGGGCGCGCACGTCGCAGAAGTAAGTCCCTTTTCTCAGTATGCATTGCCAGAGGGTACTACGCTTCAAAAACCCTACCATTGTGCCACACTTGTGAGCAAAGGCAAAAGCCGCGGTTCTGTTCTGTGCAGGACTTACAGCAAAGGATGCATGTGGATGATGCGGTGCAACGCGGGCAAGTACAAGCCGGTGTCACAGAAGGTCCGACTGAGGAATGAGCCAATGCCCCAGGAACTGAACGGACCGCTTCGACCAATTGCTTGGTTGCGGGACCCTTGGGTCACGCCGATTAAGGCTTTGGGGTGGGTTACTAGTTCGGCACAGATCACGGAGGAGTGGATTGCAGCTTTCAATTTTGGCCCAACGGGATGGTTGAGTATGGAGGAGCGTGAGTTGCTAATTTTGGTTCTGGTTCTTTGGGAAAGACCGCTCGCGTTCGGACCGGAAGAGCGGGGGCTCCTGAAAAAAGATATTGCCGACCCCTATGTCATCCCCACTGTTGATCACAAGCCGTGGCAGATCAAGCCAATTCCAATACCGCGGGCGGTCCGGGAGCAGTTTCTGGAGTTGGTGCGGGAGTGGGTGAAGACTGGCCTTTACGAACAGTCAACGTCTAGTTACTCCAGCCCAATCTTTGCGGTGGTTAAGCAGGACGGAAAGTTGTTGAGGATTGTTCATGATTTACAGCGGCTCAACTCCTTTACAATCTGGGATGCAGGACGGCCCCTTCGCATTGACAATTTCCTTGAGTCAATGGAGGGGGGCGCTTGTTACGGTTTAGTGGATGTGATGGGAAGATATGACCAGCGCGAGTTGGATCCTTGCTTGCGGCCTCTAACGGCATTTGAGACTGGGTTGGGAAGAATGCAGCTGACTTGGCTCCCGCAAGGCGCGACCAATTCCGTGGCGGTGTACCAGGCGCAAATGGCTTGGATCCTGAAGGATGATCTTCTGGAGGGAGTCCAAATCTTCATCAACGACGCGGCCATCAAAGGTCTGAAATCCAATTACAAGGGAGCGGAGCTGGTTGAATTTCCCGGCGTCCGACGTTTTGTGTGGGAATATGCGCAGACTTTGGAACGCATCCTGTTTCACATTGAGGAGGCAGGCCTGACGGTGTCAGGGAAGAAGTTGGCGGTTTGTGTCCCGGCGCTCAAAGCCCTTGGCCATGTTGTTGCTTCCAACGGCCGGCGCATTGCAGAGAAAAAGCGGAACAAGGTCCTCAAATGGCCGACCCGGCGGACGGTGTTGCATATCCTTCAGTTCTTGGGATTATGTAGCTATGTCCGTATGTTCATCAATTGGTTTGCGGAGGTGGCGAGCTGCTCCAATCACTAACGCGGAAAGGCGCGGAGTGGAAGTGGGGGGAAGAATACAATCACGTGTTCCGGAAGCTCAAGGAGTTTGTGGGACGTGACATTCTGCTCCGCAATCTTGACTACAACGCAGGAGGCATTAGGCTAGCGTTTGATTCCAGCAAATTTGGCGCGGGGGGGCTCTCACTCAAGAGGACAACAGCAAGGATAGGCCGGTGCTTTACAAGTTGGTCACCTTCACTCCAACGGAAAGCCGGTACTCTCAGCCAAAGTTGGAGTTGTGCTGGGTCACCAAGATTGTGCGGCGGCTCCAGTATCTTTTGTGGGGGTTCCACTTTGAGCTTTTGGTGGAAGCGGAGGCTCTGGCACCAATGATCAATTCCCCGGCGTTGCCAAACGCTCCCATGACCAGGTGGGTGGCGTTTCTTCAACTTTTCTCCTTTGCTGTTGTTCATGTTCCGGGGAAAGCGTTCACTATGCCGGACGCGTTTTCGTGGTATCCGAGGGACAAACCGTTTGAGGACGCGGAACTGCTCGATGTAGAGACCCCAGTTGTCAAGGTAGGGGTTGTGGAGGCAGGCGTTAAGCTGCCGCTCCGGCAGACCGGGCGGTACGCGATCCTTTGTGACTACTTGCGGGACCTTTTTTTCCCAATGGAGCTACGGAGAAGGACATGCAATGGGCAAAGAGGCGGGCGGGGAATTTCTACGTACAGGAGGGGCAGTTTTGGCGGCGGAAGACTCCGGTTCCTCTTGTTGTTACCACTTCAAGGGCGGATCAGGAAGCTATCCTCTGGAGCCTTCATGACAATCTCAGTCATTGAGGGGAGGTTGAGACGCGGAGGCGGTTCAAAGAGCCGTTCTGGTGGCCGGGGGTAGTGTGTGCGGTGCGGGAATGGCTGGCGTCCTGCGAAGCCTGTCAACGGCGGAGCGCGAGACTGCCCAAGGAAGTCGGAAACCCCACAGGGGAAGACGCCCTCTTTGGTCGAGTCTTGCTTGATGTCTCCACATCAAGGCCGGTAAGTTTGCCTATCTGCTTATTGTGCGGGACGACCTTTCCGGTTGGGCAGAAGTGCGTCCGTTGGTCAAGCTCTCGGCGGACAAAGTTGCTCTATTTCTGGATCGCGTGGTACGGGTCGCTTCGTCTGGTCACAGTGGACGGAGGGGCTGAGTTTTGCGGCCGTTTGGTCAAGTTGGTGAAGAGTTGCGGAGCCAAGTTTGGCCGAGTAACGGAGTACTATCCCAAGGGGGCGGGCATGATCAAACGGGGGCATCAGCCAATCAAGGAAGCCCTGGTCAAGATGTGTGGGGAGGACGGTAAGCGCTGGCAGGAGACCCTTCCAATGGTTCTGTTCACGGATTGGATTTTGGTGAAGCCATCAACAGGCTACTCGCCGTACGAGTTACTTTTCGGGCAGCGCCCCGTGCTTCCGGTGGACATTGAGTTGGAGACGTTCCTGGGGGTTGACTGGTGGAAGGTGAAGAATTCTGCCAAATTGCTTGAGGCTTGCGCTGAACAGCTCCTTTGACGGGACGGAATGCTCGCAAAGGCTGCGGAACGGCTGAAGAAGACTTGGATGGCATTGGTGCGCTATTTGGACGAGCGCTGCTTGCATTGTCTCCGGGATCCCTTGCGGAAGGGGGATTTTGTGCTCCTGTACAACCAAAGTCTGGAGTCTCAGTGGGGGAAGTTGTTTGCTAACCTGTGGAACGGCCCGTTCCGCTTGTTGTCCAAGTTCGAGGGCCGCAGCTATCAGTTGGAGGAATTAGACGGTACTCAGCTGAAACGGAAGGCGGCAGCTTTGCATGTCAAGCGCTTCTTCGCGCAAGGATTTACCTTGTTTGATGAAACCGCGGAAGGGGGTGAAGGATCTGAGGAGGGGAGTGTGGAGCGCGGCAATGGTGTAGGAACGCAATCCGGAGATTTGTCTTTGGGCGGAGAAGCGGAGACGGTGCCGTTGCAACGGAGTAGGCGGTTGCAACCAGCTGGGGACAGTGGCCAAGTTGGGGGGGGAGGTAGAGGGGGTAGGGGATAAGTTTTGATTTGGTGAGGGGGTGCTCTAGCCGGTTCACAGCAGGAACGACTAGAAAACCCAGAATGTTTGTTTCTCCATGTTTCTTTCTTATCTGGATTGTGGGGTCTTTGCTGGCTTGGGGTTTTTGCAGGAAACGCGGGCGCGGCACAAAGCCGGGTCCTTAAACGCAAGGAAAATCCCTGCGGAACCGGGACGCATGGGCAATCCCGCCGATGGGGGAAGCGGGATGAAGAGCAATTTGCGGGCGGTCTACGGGCGTCGCGCGGAAAAAAAAAAAAAAAAAAGAGAGTTCTTTCCTATTTTTTTCTTCTCTGTTGGTTTCTTTTTCTCTTTTTCTTTCTCTTAGGATATCTCAAGGATGGGTGGCTGTTATGGGAATAAGCTTGATTGGGTGGGGGGGTGCTCTAGCCAGTTCACAGCCGGGACAACTAGACACCCCAGAATGTCTGTTCTCTTACTCTCTCTCTCTCTCTTCCCTTACAGTGGCGCGCGCTGGTGTTTTGGTTGGTGTGTTTGTTACAGGAAGGGTATGGGGAACTGTTTGGCAGTTTGTCTGGGGCGGTCCAGGTGCCTCTTTTTGAACTGCTATTCACTTACGGTTGCTCATGAAGCAAGCCCGCGGGCGCGGACTCAATCTCAAGCTCACTCTCACAAAGCGCGGTAGTGCACTTTTTCTCAGAAGGTTAGGACCTTGCGCAGATACATGTATTTTCTTAATGGAAAGGGAAGCGCGGTACAATAAAAAGAAGAGAAGAGGTAGAGGAAAGGAAGAAGGGGAAAAGGGGGGCAATGCGCCTAAGCCATCTTCATCATTTCCTCCATTTCAGCCCTGGAGGCCTCCAGTAAAGCCCGGAAAGACGCCAGGAGTTTGCGACAGAATTCCGAGGATTGTGCGCCAGGGATTGCAAGGAAATTCCGGAGCATTGTGGTTGGCCTTTCCGCAAAAGCTTTGAAGCCGGCCGCCAGGAGCTCCATTATGATTGCAATCTCTGGGATCTTGGGAGGGCTGGCTGGAGGAGCGGCCGGTGGAGATGGGGCCACCGGGGAACCAACAGGGGGGCTTGGTCCAGCAGGAGGCGATGACGGGACAACTATAGGTGACAGAGGCAGAGGGACGTTGGGGGTTGTAGGCCTCTCATCCAAGGCCGCTGGTGGCGCGGGCGGTGTTGGCAGTCGTGGAGGAGGAGAAGGGGGTGCTGGCGTGGCCGCGGGTCTTCCAAAGAGTCTTGGGTCCGATACCGTTTGGTTCATTCCAACAGCGGGGGCCCAAGCACCGGTTGCCACGCGCCATTCCTCCAAGGTTTTTTATTTGCCCCGTTGCAGAGGTCCGGCCCGGCGGAGAGGTGATGCCGAGTAGCGGCTCACGTGCAAGGTGGTGGGTGACAGAGCTCGGGGGCGGCGGGATGAAGGTGAACGGGGGGTGTCCACAAGCCTTCCGAGATTGATTCGTTGTCCAAAACCACAAACGGGTCCGGATGAGCCCTCTTGCGCGGCCTGGGGCGAGAGCTGGATTGGGGGGGAGCTCAAGGGATGCTGTCACTAAGCAAGAAGAAAAGATGGCTGCGACGGCAAGCAACACAGGCACGTCAACCAGGGACAATCAAACACGCGTGCCCGTTCCGGGCGCAGAACTCGCATGGGAGCATACTGGCAATATGCGGAAGGAGGACGGGGAAGGTGGTAGTGGGAGTGGTGGGGGTGGTAGTGGAAGTGGCGGGGGTGGCAGTATGGTGAAGCAATGGGAAACTTCTGGGGACAGAACTCAAGTTGGGGGGGGGATGTGGTGTCAATTTAAAGACACAGATTGGGAACTGCGTCGCGGCTGCGCGCTCAGCATTGGGGGCAAGCAGGCTCAGAATTAGGGTATGCGGAGTGCTCAGCAGCGGCAGCCGATGTTTGGCTCCGCACCTGGTGGACGGGTTGGGCTCAGCATTGAATGCGGCGTGGGAGGCAATCCGCCCCGGAGATTGGATTTGGAAGGTAGTGCGCTTGACTAGGTTTGTGGGCGCGCCGGTTCGGATACGTAGGGGCGGAGCAATCCGTGGGCTATGAAGGAACGGATGGAGCGCGCGCGCAAGCGCGCGGATCATGCCGGATATTACCAAACACCCACGACGGGTGCGGACAAATGGATACGGACAGGCGCCGGGGGCTCCAAGTAGGGCGCAGTGCAAGGACCATGTCATGAGAAGGACAAACCGGATGGACGGAACGGCGTACGGACAACGGGGGGAGTTTGGGATGGAGGAGGTGGGGAGAGGAGGTGTCACACAACCACCCCACGTACTATAGGGCAATTCTTAGATGATCGTGAGCGCAAAGGAATACCAAGTGCGAGGGCAAGTGCAAATAGCAAGACCCAGTTGCGAAGTGCAAACTTGGTTATGCCACTCAACAAACGGTGAGATGAATGGAATGTGTTCCAAAGAAGGAAACTCAACCTGATTCCAATGTGATAACTAGGTTGCAGTAAAATGTGAGAACGTATGAAATTAACTAACTGAGGAGACAATCATCAGGCAAGGGGATACCCCTTATAAGGTAATCCGAAGTGAATAGATACAACCTGGTGATGAGCTAACTACAGGTGAAGCGGTGAGTCAATGAATGACAGGAACAGAATAGTAAATGAAGCAGTGTTATAGATCCAAGGTCTTAGCGTAATTGCGACACAATAGAATCTGAGCGTACAATTGCATGACGAATTTGGATAAGAGCGAGTGACGTTGAAGGTAATGCAAATGAGAGGTAATAGTGTATGCAGGGTAGGGACTAGTCCAATTGCAAACTATACAGTAGTGATGGCTTGGTTAGACATAGATGCGAACTAACAAACAATGCATGACCAAAGATGGAAGTCCAAGGCTGTTGATTGGCCAGGGAAGGAGATTGGATCTCATAATGGATGGTTGACTGGTATGGAGTTAACTGCAAAGTTTGCAAGTATATACTGAGTTGGTCGCCGAGATTGGAAGGTCAGCTGGAGCTAGAGGAAATAGTGGATTTCACCATTGATGTTGTGCTTTTATTTGTGTCACGCTTTTAGACTGACGTAGATGGTACTTAGGAGAGGACCTGTCGAAGTGGTGAAGACAATAATCCTTAAGTGCAAAGCGTGACAGGAGGCTAGGTTTTCTGTTTTCTTGTCATACTGTCATTTGCACTTGTACTTAGGTTAGGGTTGAGGGGGAGGACTTATCCTCACTCCCAACTCTGGGTTGGAGGAGGGGCATGCATGGATGCGGAGGAGGAAGAATCACATCACATCATCAGATCTGATCACTCATCTCACCAGGAGATTAAAGGAACTCATACCGGATACACATCCAGGTGGAAAGTTCTTAGGATTGAAGGATTGGTAATTTCTCTCTCTCTCTCTACTTTCCTTTATCTCTTTATCTCCTTATTTCTATTTCTCATTTAAGTGCAACTTTGGAAATCCTCATCTCCTTTCAAACGCAGGGAACCGTTAACTTCCAAACCTTGGGACAATTATAGGGGGATAACCTTCTATTCTTTCCACACCGCTGTTTTTGTCTTTGGCCTGTTTATGGGGCCATACGGCCCTTGCAGGGCCTTTGTTCTGACTTTTGAGCCAATTGCAGCCACTGCGCTGGGAGGCTGCCGGCTGTTGGTGCCGCAAGGGCTGAGGCCAACAGCCCCGGCTCCCTGTTCTCCCCTTGCCTGCAATTGCAAGGGGGAGGTGGGGGCAGCTGGTAGCAACCAGCTTGCCATCCAGGCTGGTTGCATTGAGGTGACCGGCGGTGGGGGGGAATTGACCACCGCCCCACCAACCCTAGGTGGTTAGGGAAAAGGCAAGGTGGCTGGCCATGACAAAGAAAACAGGGGTGGGGGGGTCCTGACCACCCCTCCACCATCAAAGCGAAAAGACCAAGGGGCGCTCCCTCCCCCTTTACCAAGGGGGAGGAGCGACTGGGCTAAGGGGATCTGACCACACCCCAGCCCACCATTCTATGACAGCGCCCTGAGGGTATCAACCCCCAGGGCCCCTGGTAGGGATATTTGACCTTCCCCTCCAGGGATCTGTGAGAAAGAAGGGGGGGACAGCATGTCCGCTGGTCACACCCCCCCCATGTGGGTCTGAGACCGGACCCAGGTGTGTCCTGGGTCCTACCTGGGCATTTGTATGGCCAGTGGCTGGTTGCATGAGGCAACCAGCCAGTATGTGAGGTCAGGGATTGAACAGCACAGGGGCTGGTTAAGTCCCATAAAGGTGGAAACACCAGAAAGGACAGGAAAAGGCTGGTTGTAAGGGTACAGGAACTGATGCCATTCAGGCTGATGTAGTCCAAACCAAGTAACAAGGCCTTTAGAGCCTGTAGAGCCTTTTTGGGGCGGAAGATTTGCCTTTGTAGTTGTTGTATCATGGGCTCACAAGAGGCAAAGCTTTTGTACTTAAGGAGCTCTTCTCCCTGCTATTTTCCATCATTCATTCATCATCAAATCAAATTTATCACTGATATCATCCACTGTTTTTCCCCATTGTGAGAGCCCATCAGTAATTATTGACACAAGGTGTCCAGCATTTCTTTTGCTTTAAATAATGCTCATTTTCCTAATCTAATTGCTGGCCATAATTATAACACATTATCAGTACCAACATCATCATTACTTCCAAGCCATCTAGACCCTTGTACCTCACTCTGGAAAACCTCAAAGACCTCAAGTTTTCCAAGAAGATGTCCTATATCCCTGATTTGAGCTCCACAAAGGTAGTTCTGAACAGTCAGAATTATAAATCTTGGGCTGTCCTTATGGATAGTTAGCTGGACAACATCTGTTGTGGGGAGATAATGGATGCAGATGACGTTTGATCAGTTCAGAAGTGGAGAAAAAGTCTTATCATCTAATCCTTAGGCATCTTGATGAGAAGCATGTGACATGGGTTGCCAATACTCTTAGGTAAAATCAGAGAAGGAGGGGCAGAATCCTTTGGAAGTTTCTTAAGTCCCAGTATTCTGGTGATTCTATTCACCAGAAGGGTATAGCTTTCAATAAACTGTTCAAGTTTCAATATTCTAATTGTAAACAGTTTGTTGCAGAGGCTGGGTCTATCATAGCCAATTTTAAGTTAGAAGGACTTAACATGGATCCTGAGTGTTTTTTACTCTTAATCCTTCAGAAGCTACCAATGGAGTTTGATTTCTTAGTCATAATTATTTCTCAATTGGATCCTCTTGCCACGGAGGAGGATGTGCTGAGGAGGATTTAAAAGCATGATCTTCAGTTCAAGATGAAGGGGGGTTCTGGAACAGCCCTTGTTGTAAAGACTGGAAAATCTTTCAAGAAGGCAAAAAACAATTTTTTCCAAGGTCTTGTGCTATAATTGTCAAAATAAGGGGCATTATGCCAAGGATTGCAAGGAGGCCAAGAAGAGGAAGAATTCCAAAGAGAATGACAAGGAGGTCAATATCATTACTGAAAACGTTGCAATGGTGGTGTTTGATTGTCCAATGGAAATGATAATTGGGGAAGAAGCTCCCAACAAGAAGGCTGAAATTGATGAGGATCAAGAAATGGACTTGATGGATTATGAAGTAAGTAATCTTAACCTCAAAGATGAGAACTTATCAGTGACGGACAAAGCTTTGCTCCTATTAGGAGTATTGAAGGAGGATTTTCTTGTTTTGATTGATTCTGGCTTTACAGATCACATGTTCTTTGAACCAAATTTATTTTCAAATGTTAGTAATTATGATAGAGTTGTAAATATTGGTCAGAAAGGCAGAAAAATTCAGATTAAAGGAATTGGAAAAGTTATTCTTGCAAATCACTTGGGTTTCAAATTTTCTTTTGAGAAATTGTTCTATGTACCAGAGTTGCCTTATAACCTTGTTTCCCTTGGAGTGTTTTGGAAAAAAGGTTTCCAGATTTGTTATCTTAAAGAAGATAAGTTTGTTCTTGATATGAATGGGAGAACTGTTCTTAGTGGAAAGGTTTGGAATAAGGTTTTGTTTTCAAGCTTGTTCAAAATCTCAGCTTTGGGCACTATTGCTCACAATAGAAGTGGCCATGAGGTAAAGGACAGCAACTGTGAGAGTTTTACCTTGGGGGCTAAGACTAGAAATGTGTTCTCAAAGAGTAGAGATTGCACTAATGTTCCTAGAGAGGAATTTTCATTTGATTTGGCAGGGCCATTCACACCGGAGTCCCTTGGGGGCAAGATACTTCATCAATTTAGTTGATTCTGCAACTAATTATGTTTGGGTTAAACCAATTTGATCTAAGGATCAGACCACAGAGGAGGTTTCTGTAATCTTCAAAGTCTAGAAAAAGAATGGTCTAATGAAGGAGATCAAGAGGGTTATCACCAATGGAGGTGGTGAATTTGTGAGTAAAGAGTTTTAGAGGATATTGAAAGATTATGGTATCATTCATATAGTCACAACTGAAAGTACTCTGCAAAATAATGGAAAAGTTGAGAGAATGAATAGGACTTTACTGGACAAAGTTAGAACTATTATGTCTCAATCTGGTCTTCCAAAGTTCTTATGGGCTGAGTTGATGTGTACGGTCTGTCTGTTGCATAAAACTGTAAGTTTTAATGGGAGGAGTCCTCATTATCAGTTTTGGAAGTTGTACCCCAAAACATCACACCTAAGAACAATTGATTGCTTGGTGTATTATAGTGTCCACCATAATGAGATGGTTGGAAAATTAGACCCTAGAGCCAGAACAGGGGCACTTGTAGGCTATGATTTAATAAGTAAATCATATAGGATCCATTTTCCAGGGACAAGAAAGGTTATCCATAGTAGGGATGAAATATTTGATGAAAGTACCTTTCCACAAAAAAGGAGTGAAAATGTTGTTGTGAATAAGTCACAGCAAGAAATACAATTAGCACCCATTTCACCAGAAAAAGCTGAGGAACATGTGGTTACAGAAGATGAAGAGATGGCAGATGTGCCACCAGAGTGTTCAGGGCCCGCTTCAGGGGAGTCTGTTAACTTGGGACCTGATGAGCCTCCACCTCCAATAAGAAGGAGTGGTAGGGTTAGAGTACCAGTTGATAGGTACAGGGAATGGAATTCCCATTATGCTGCTGCAGGATATGAGGAAGATAAATTTCAGGAAAAGTTTATTCTCAATGAATTCCTGGAGTTGAGTTCAGAAATGGGTAACAGGGTTAACCCAAATAGCTTTGGGCAAGATATGAATTCTGATGAGAGAGCCAACTGGAAGAGTTCTATTTTTGAGGAATTTGATTCTCTAGAAAATAATAGTGTCTTTGAAGTGGTTAAGCCGGAGTATTTTCCAAAAGGAAAGAGCATAATGGGGTCTAGATTTGTGTTAAACAAGAAGTTTGACAAAAATGAAGTTTTGAAAATATTCAAAGCTAGATGCGTTGCACAGGGCTTCAAGTGGAGAGAGGGTATCAATTAACAAGAAACTTTCTCACCAACTGGAAGGCTGTCCACCTTCAGGTACATCATTTGTCTGGCAGTGGAGTTGGGTGAAGAAATCAGACAAGCTGATTTTGTAACATCATACTTGAATGCAACACTTGGAGAGGAGGAGACTGTTTATGTGTCAATCCCTGATGGCTTTTGTGAATGGCTAGTAGAGACCAAACCAGAAACCATGAAGAAAATCTGTGTTAGAATTTCTCTTTCAGCAGATAAAGGAGAATATTTCCTCAAGCTGTGTGGATCTCTGTATGGATTGAATCAAGCAGCTAGGTTGTTGTATAATACCATGACTAAAAAACTGATACAGATTGGTTTCAAGACGTCTGAGGCCAACACTTGTCTTTTTGTAAGAAAAGATGCAATATTGTTTGTATGGGTCAATGACATTATCATCATTGGAAATGTTAAAGAGAGAGTCATGGAGACACTCAAAAAGGAATTCAAGATAAAAGATCTTGGTCTGGTGCAACAGGTGGTAGGAATGAAATTCATTAAGAGCAAGAATTGTATTAAGTTAGACCATAGACACTACGTAGCAGCTATTCTTAAGCAATATGGCTTAGAGGATGCAAAGGAGTTTTGTACTCCCATGCAGTCAAACATTTGTTTAGAGAAGTCTACAGATGAGGAGTATCTGGAGTTTTTTCAATCTGGAAACAACTACAGGTCAGCTATTAGATTTCTTAATTATTTGGGGCAGTTTACAAGGCGGGATATTTCCTTTGCAATTGATGTCTTGTTGCAACACTTAGAGAAGCCAAGCATGACGCATTTGTCAGCATTTGAGAGAGTTATGAGGTATCTTAAAGGAACGCACAGTCTGGGACTGTTGTTTAAAAATTCAGCAAACTTTGATTTGGTTGATTATTCCAATGCAAGTTGGGCAGATGGTAACACTAGGGAATCAACAAGTGGTTTCATATTCTTCTTAGGTAAGAATCTTGTGTCATGGACGTCCAAGAAGGTATCAGCAATAAGTCTTTCATCAACAGAGGCTGAGTATAGAGCTTACTTAGTAGCTTCACAGGAAGAGAAATGGGGGAGAAAAGTCTTAGAGGATACACACAAGCCAAAACCATTTGCATTGTTGTATTCTGATAAACAGAGTTCCATTGCGTTGGCGCAAAACCAAGTGTTTCATTCAAGAACAAAGCATATCAATGTTCACTATAACTATATCCCCAATGCGGTTAACTGTAAGGAGATTGTGTTGAGGTACATGCCTACTGGAGCAATGATTGCAGATATCTTGAATAAGGATTCAGATAGGAACAAGCATCAAGGCTTTGTGACTAAAATGCAAATGTCACCCCTTTGGGATTAAGGGGGTGTGTTAAAATATGTATGCAACTAAGCGTGTGCTACGTGTCAGCCTGCTGGATGCCAAGACCCTTGCTATCCTTTAGCTACCAGAGGTGATAGAATATATAATCAATATATTATTTAATAAATGCAGCAAAAATATGTAAAATATTTGTATTAAGCTTATGGCAAGGTTAAGTGGTTTGGTCATGGTTTATTGTTTTACATCAATATGAATAAATTGATTATTGAATATTTTTATAGAGGGGCCACAATTATATTGGGAATCTTTAACACCTCTATCCAATGATTTAAGTATGAAAACACATAGTCCTGGTTACTTTGGGCTCTTTAGTTTAAAGGATTTTTTTTCCCAAAGATAATATGTATATAAAATACACAGTGGAGTGGCAGGGCCTTGTAACAAAGCTGCCACAACAGAGAAAGGATAATAAAACTCACTGGTATATTATTAAATCCTTTGGGTATCTTTTTGAGACATGAACTGATACGTTAAACCTGTATACTGGGGTTATAAGGTTGTTCAGCAGTTTTAATTGATAAAAAAAGGTTGAGGACGGATATTATTGATCAGACTTAGCCATAAATCACTTAATTATCTCTTATAAGTACTTGATTACCTTGGCACGGTGTCTCAATATCAATATAACTGGGTCTCTGCCCATCAATATCCTTGAAAGAGCTCTTTATTTATAGCTTTTGGAGTCCCAACATTGTCGTTCTGAGGGGTACAGGGGCTCAATGGGACGGACACTAAGGCTAGCAGAGTAACCAGTGGTAGCCTGTCGCGTGTTTTTGGTGCTATAGCACGGGTAGCATCTAATTCCTCAGGGTATGGGAATTATTTTACTTCATAATAGATATTAGGACGTGTCAATAACACTAATCTGTCCCATTTATGTATTATTTAATTAATTATCCTTAGTAAATGTTCCCAGTAACTCAATAATTATTTAAATAGACATTTCTAGGGACATCCTGATGTCAGGTGAGTTCTCATTATGTATTATATAACTGGAGTAAAAGTCATGATATTGATTTTAATCCTTATTTTCGAGTTCCAGTTGATTTACTAAGATAATTACTGAAAAATATAAGTCATGAGAATTCATGTAATATTTTTACATCATTATTTTTCTTAGTATGTCACAAGGATATTGATGTCTATAAGTTCTCATAAAGTATATCAAAGTATTTTAATATATTTTTAGAATTTGTCATTGGCTTATTTTCGACATTCTTGGTACTTTGAATTATATTTAATAAAAAATACGTATAAGGGTTATTTAAGTATTTTTATATAATATAATTTACTTTTAGACTATCTACTATTCAGGGGAACATTAATAACATATGTAGAATGTTCCCGTGTGGGTTGTAGCATGTTTACGCGGTACCTAAGCCTCTCAGGCCGCGTGTCACTCTGTCAACCCGTAGTCCCGCCACTGCATACTTGTCAGAGGCCCGGGGCTGCATACACAACCTTGACGGAGTGACAGGGCTGTATCTCAGCCGCGCGCGGGTGGATTGGCTGCCGCGGCTGCGTGCGGGAATTGTGACAAAAATCTTTCCATCTGTAACTCCTAAAATATACAAAACACCTCAATTCTGACTGAATTTTAGGTTTGAAACCTATACGTGACAATACGTGTGAAATATTTAATTGACCAAAAGCTCAATAGTAGAGCCAAAGTATTTTGGTCTTTCTTTCCTTAATTATTTAAAAATATAAGGAGTTGGATTTCAAGGGTGGGGTCAGTGAGTCACCCTACCTAATTTTGGGTGGAGAATCCATTTCTGTAATAATATTTATGGTTTTTCTAATCCTTCTTAGGTTAATTGTATTATTATTATTTTTATGTTATTTTTGTTACTTTTGCGGCTTGCTTTGCAATAGTAGCAAGCTGAAATTCTCCTCCTCCAAGATATGGCCATATCTGAAAAAAATCTGGAGGATGTTGGGAGAAAATTAACTTCATGTGTTTTTCAGTTCCTTTTGCTGGCCCTGTAGTTTCTGAGATGTATTGGTCCATCAGGTATGTTATTTTCTGGTGACCATTCATCTTTGTCTGAAGATTCTCCTTTTTATCTTACTAATTATAGTCTAACATTGTTTCCTTTTACTCTCTCTTTCTTGTCTCTCAATATCCTGCTGACTTTCCATTTTTCTTTCATGGGGTCAGGTTCTATTGGGATTATTGCTGGAGGGAGGTTGCTACCTTCTCTTGGTTGAAAGTGTTTGACTAGGCTAACAGGAAATACTGGGTGTTTCCTTGATAATTCTTCACTCAAGATTACTTCCACAGCATTTTTGCCATGCATCCTCTTGATAAAAAATGGTCCAACAAAGGCTGGTTTTAGTTTTCTGTTACCTGCTAGATTGTTGAAATTGGTTGTAGATATCAAGATCTGATCTCCTATTTTAAAGTCAGGTTCTTTATGTGATTTGTCCCATCTTTGTTTGTTGTATTCTACTGCTTCTTCTACACATTTTTGAGCATGATTATTTGCCAGGTCTATCATCTTCCTAAAGTAAAGAGATGTTGGATGAATAGCTTCTAAGTTATGGTTTAATTTTTTCCTGGGGAGTTTTGGAATCCATCCTCTTTCTAGTATTTAAGGAGCTTCTTTGGTAGTAGAATGTTTACTGCTGTCATAAGCCATTTTGAGGGCTGGGAGTGGGCTTACCCAATCATGGCAATAACCATCTGACTTTTTGTATTCTAGACCAAAGCTACAGAACCTTCCTAACATATCTTCTGGGGTCTGTATCATTCTCTCAGCTAATCCATCAGTTTGGGGATGGTATGCTGTACAAAATGCTAGAGTAGTACCCAGTATATCATGTAGAATCCTCCAAATCTCAGAGGTGAATTTGGGGTCTGTCACTGATTATAATCTTGGGTATACCCGCATCAGCTATGATCCTGTTCCAGAATAGTAAAGCTACATCCATAGCACTATCTTCTTTGTGGTTAGGTAAGAATTTTGCCTTCTTGGAATATCTGTCAACTATAACTAGGACAGAGTTATATGAATGAGTACCTCCATGTGGGAGGCCGGTGACATAATATATATTAATGATTTCCCATCTGGTTGTAGGTTCAGAGATTTTCTGTAAGAGTCCAAACCTCTTTCCAGTAGTTTTATTAGATTTTTGGAAGGTTTCACAGCTAGTAACATATTTAATAGTGATTTCTTTCCAGTCTATCCACCAAGCAGTTTGTTTTACTTTCTCCAAAGTTTTTTCTGTAGATAGATGCCCTGATGAAAATTTTTCATGCCATTCCTGGAGTATAGGTTGTATGTGTTCTTTGTTGCTTAGTACTAATACACTTTAATGTTGGTGTCTGTAGTAAAGGAGACCATCCCAAAGGGTAAACCTTCCTGCTTTATAGGGTTTAAGTAATGAAGCAGGTAGACTATTTATCAGAGCTGCTTCTGGGGATTCACATTCCATAATGGTAATCAGCAGATTGATTTCAGGAGAGTAGTTGTCACTTACTAGGTTGAAGAAAGCAGTATCTAATTCACATAAGTGGATCCCCATTATTGGAACATTCAATGAAAACAGATTGATTTTCAGGATAGGAAAAATATCTTGATCTTCAGGGTCATATGCTGGATTGTTAGAGTCATTAGGCAAAGCATTCCTACTGAGACTATCAGCATTCTGATGTTTAGCTCCAGCTTTATGCACTATAGTCATCTGACCTCTATACTGTTTTATAGCAATTTGCCACCTGAGGATATGTCTACTGGGGGTCTTCATGTTCATAAGAGTTCTTACAGCATTAAAGTCCATGATCACTTGGAAAGTGGTGCCTTCTAAGTAATAGTGTAGCTTTTTTAAAGCCCATACTAAAGCCAAAAATTCCAACTGACTGGATCCATATCTCTTTTATTTATCTTTGATCTATCTAGATATGAAGAGTACTGGTTTCTCTACTGGTCTGTCTTCTTCTATCCTTTCTTGATGTAGAGCAGCTCCTAACCCTTCCATGCAGGCGTCAATTTAAAGTTTGAAGGGCTTGGAGTAATCTGGTTGGATGAGTAAAGGAGTAGAGGTCATAGCTATTTTTAGTTCCTCATAGTTTTTCAGTCTCTCATGAGTCATTTCAAATAAAGTATTGTTGTTGCATACTTCATACAGACTCTTAGTTAGCATAGAAAACTTTGGTATGTATTGTATGTAACAACTGCAAAAACTAATGAAAGAAAGTAACTCTGTTTTGTTTTGAGGCATAGGTCTATTCATGACAGAAGCTATCTTATTTTGATCAGCAGCTAGAGTAAGACCAGAGACTATATTTCCTAAGGCTTTCAATTCTCCATAGCCAAAGTTTCATTTCTTCATGGACACCTTCAATCCTGCTCTGGAGATAGTCTGGAGTACTAATCTTACTTGGTTAATATGAGAATCCCAATCATCAGAGTGTATGATAACATCATCTATATATACCATCATCCATCCTTGTCTGATGTATGTACCTAGAACTGTATCCATTTTTGTCTGGAAGTGTGATGAAGCATTCTTTATACCAAAGGGCATCCTAAGATATTCATATATTCCCAAATGACAAATTATTCTCATAAACTTGCTGCTTTCAGGACTTATTGGTATCTGGTGGAAACCTTTAAGCATATTCATAGTAGTGATGTACTTGGCCTTGGACAAGTTATGCAGAGCATGATTGATTTGGGGTATAGGATAATAATCTGCTTGAGTATAATTGTTGAGCATTCTGAAGTATCATACCATTCTTGACTTGTCATTATGCCAAGCTATGATTACAGGTGTGGTCACATCTACCTGTTCATTATGCCCTAATTTCCTTAATACTTGTAATTCTATTAGTTCTTGGATATGTTCCTCAAGAGCTTTTCTAGACTTAGGAATAGAAGGATAGGATGGCCTTCTTAAGTTTGGAGGATAGGGAGGCTTAATGGTCAATTTCAATACCATATCATGTCCTTTAATATCACCAATGGGGTGATCTTTAGTACAAAAAGCATTCTGGTTCTCAAAGGAGACTTTCAATATATCTTTCTTCTGTTCCTCAGAAAGTTTCATATTCAGAGCTGCTTGAGAGAAATATTCTTGGTCAAAGTCTTTTAAATGCTTTTGATAAGTAGAGGAGGGGAAGTTAGACTGTATGTTGCATATCTTAACTTCTTGTCCCAATTACCAACTACTGTGAAGTAAATATTTCCAAGCCAGACCCCCAATTTTCAGCCTCCTGGATGCCAAGAACCTTGCTATCCTTTAGCTAGCAGAGGTGATAGAATAAATAATAAATATATTAATTAATAAATGCAGCAGAAATCCGTAAAATATTTGGATTAAGCTTATTGCCAGGTTAAGTGGTTTGGTTATGGTTTATTGTTTTAAATCAATATGAATAAATTGATTGTTAAATATTTTTATAGAGGGGCCAAAATTATATGAGGGATCTTTAACACCTCTCTTCAGGGATTTCAGTATGAAAACACGTAGTCCTGGTTACTTTGGGCTCTTTGGTTTAAAGGATATTTTACCCAAAGATAATATGTATATAAAATACATGGTGGAGTGGCAGGGCCTTGTAACCAAGCTGCCACAACAGAGAAAGTATAATAAAAACTCACTGGTATATTATTGAATCCTTTGGGTATCTTTTCGAGACTTGCACTGATGGGTTGAACCTGTATACTTGGGTTATAAGGTTGTTCAGTAGTTTTAATTGATAAAAAAAAGGTTGAGGACGGATATTATTGATCAGACTTAGCCATAAATCACTTACTCATCGCTTATAAGTACTTGATTACCTTTGCACGGTGTCTGGATATAAATATAACTGGGTCTCTGCCCATCAATATCCTTGAAAGAGCTCTTTCTTTATAGCTTTTGGAGTCCCAACAGTGTCCTTCTGAGGGGTACAGGGGCTCAAAGGGACGGACACTAAGGCTAGCAGGGTAACCAGTGGTAGCCTGTCGCGTGTTCTTGGTGCTATAGCACGGGTAGCTTCTAATTCCTCAGGGTATCGGAATTATTTTACTTTATAATAGATATTAGGACGTGTCAATAACACTAATCTGTCCCATTTATGTATTATTTAATTAATTATCCTTAGTAAATGTTCCCAGTAACTCAATAATTATTTAAATAGAAATTTCTACGGACATCCTGATGTCAGGTGAGTTCTCATTATGTATTATATAACTGGAGTAAAAGTCATGATATTGATTTTACTCCTTATTTTCAAGTTCCAGTTTATTTACTAAGATAATTACTTATAAGTCATGGGAATTCATGTAATATTGTTACATCATTAGTTTTCTTAGTATGCCACAAGGATATTGATGTCTAGAAATTCTCATAAAATTACATTAAACTATTTTAATATATTTTGAGAAGTTGTCATTGTCTTATTTTCGACATTCCTGGTACTTTGAATTATATTTAATAAAAAATACGTATAAGGGTTATTTAAGTTTTTTTATATAATATTATGTACTTTTAGACTATCTACTATCCACGGGATCATTTATTACATATGTAGAATGTTTCCGTGAGGGTTTTGGCATGTTTACGTGGTACCTAATGCTACTCCTTCTTAGGTGAATTGTATTATTATTATTTTTATGTTATTTTTGTTACTTTTTCAGCTTGCTTTGCAATAGTAGAAAGCTGACACTACGTATAAGTATAATCCAATTGTGATGCACACATTGGCCTCTGCAGCCCATTGGACACTCACACAGACCATGCAGGCCTGTGTGGATGTCATGGATTTGGGGAAACTGGCCTCAAAACACGTGAAACAGGCCTATTGGTACACAGGACCTAACTGGCCCGCTGGGGCATATGGGCAAATATAGCCAGATGGGCTTGTGTGGGCATAATTGGACCCAAGCTTTATTTTGGACATACTTGACCAGACGGGCTGGCCCACCAAAGTATGGTTTACTTAGTTTTTGGGCTTTTGGCAGCCCATTGGGGCCTCCACCCGTGTTGCAGCCTGGTTGGGGCTCCCTCCCGTGTCGCGGCCTGATTGGGGCTGCTGTTTTTGCCTTTGGCCCGTTTATGGGGCCCAACGGCCCGCGCGGGGCCATCGTTGCGGCTGTTGAGCCAATTGCAGCCGCCTCGCTGGGTGGAGGCCGGCTGTTGGTGCCAAGAGGGCTGGGGCCAACAGCCCTGGCTCCCTTGCCTCCACTTGCCTGCCATGACAAGGGGGAGGTGGGGGCAGCTGGTAGCGACCAGCTTGCCATCCAGGCCAGTTGCATCAAGGCAACCGGCGGTGGGGGGGAATTGAACACCCCCCCACAAGCCCTACATGGTTAGGGCAAAGGCAAGGTGGATGGCCGCAACAAAGCAACCAGCAGTGGGGGGGACCTGACAACCCCTCCACCATCAAAGCACCAAGACCAAGGGCCCCCCTTCCCCCCCCGCCCCCCTTTACCAAGGGGGAGGAGTGACTGGGCTGAGGGGATCTGACCACCCCCCAGCCCACCATTCTATGAGGAAGCACTGGGGGTATCAACCCCCAGGGCCGCTGGTAAGGGGATTTGATTGCCCCCTCCAGGGATCTGTGAGAAAGAAGGGGGGGACAGCATGTCCGCTGGTCACCCCCCCCCCCCCCATGTGGGTATGAGACCAGACCCAGGTGTGTCCTGGGTCCACCTGGCCATTTGTATGGCCAGGCTCTGGTTGCATGAGACAACAAGCCAGTATGTGAGGTCAGGGATTGAACAGCGTGGGGGCTGGTTCAGTCCCATAACAGTGGAAAAACCAGAAAGGACCGGAATAGGCTGGTTGTAAGGGTACAGGGACTGATTCCATGCAGGCTGATGTAGTCCAAACCAAGTAAAAGGCCTGTAGAGCCTGTAGAGCTATTTTGGGGCGCGAAATTTGCTTTTTGGATTGTTTTATCATGGGCTCACAAGAGGCCAATCTTTTGTACTTAAGGAGCTCTTCTCCCTGCTGTTTTCCATCATTCATTCATCATCCAATCAAATTCATCACTGATATCATCCAATGTTTTTCCCCATTGTGAGAGCCCATCAGCAATTATTGACACAAGGTTTCCAGCATTTCTTTTGCTTTAAATACTGCTAATTTTCCTTAGCTAATTGCTGGCCATAATTATAACAAATTTTTCAACACTCAACTTACCTCATTTCTGAAAGAAAAAGGTATCTTACACACTACCTCAGAGCCTTACACTTTTCAACCCAACCCAGTTTCCAAGCAAGGAAACAGAATGCTATTCAAGGCTACCAGGATGTCCGTGATCAACATTTCCATCCCACTAACCCTGGGAGATTTGATCATGGTCATTAAATGTCAAATCCTTAACTCAATTCCTTTGGTAAAACTAAAAACTCCCCTTTCAAACTCTGGCACAACAAATATCCAAAATTAAAACTGTTCCAAACATTGGGCTGCAAGACCTTTGTACTGATCAGCAACTTGAGCTCCTCCAATCTCAGTGAGAAAGTTTTCAAGGGATTCTTGGTGGGATTTAATCTTGATTCAAATTCCTATAAAATCTTTTGCCCCAAGACTGGATCTATTATTTGTAGCAAACATGTTTAAATTTTTGAAAACGTGAAATTCAACAAACATCCACCCATCTTCCTGAGACTGAACTTCTAACTCCCTCCTGGAAGATGAAATCCATACTGAAATTCCCACCTTGCCTACTCCAAAAATTCCACAAATTCCTGACTTGGACCTGCCTCAACCCCTTCCACCTACCTCCACTGTAAATCCCTCTGTCTCTGAATTACTGCCATCCTTCCTCCAGGCGTTGGAAAACAGTGCATCCTCCAATGCAGACCCCAAAACGTTTGAAGACAAACAAGTTTCCAATTTTCTCACTCCAGAAAAATCCTACAACCTTTGAGATTGTTCCATAATTCAATTTCCTCAAAGATATGGTTTCTCAATGCGCTCTGTTCCAAAATCCTACAAAGAATTTGAGAAGAGTTCAGATCAAACTAGATGGTTGGAATCCATGAAGGTGGAACTGGAAGGCAAAGACTTTCTCAAAGTGTGGGAGGGATTTCATACCCTTTCTGATGGGAAGCAAGCCCTATCAACCATCTGGGTTTATTTCCTGAAGGAACAACCGGATGGGTTGGACTCTCTGTTTAAATCCAGACTCTGCGTACAGGTATTCAAGCAGTTAGAATTCTGCAACTACAGAGAGACTTATGCACCCACTAACTCCATTGTTACCCTTTGCATCCTCCTTATTTACTCAATCCATCCCTACCTGGAAATTACCCAAATTATCTGTTACCCTTCAAGCGCTTGATTGCGGAGAGTTGGGAAGGTTCATTGAGAACCTGGAGGTTGGTTGGGTTTGAGTTGATCATCCCCAATCTTCTGCTGATTATGTCAGCCTCCTGGATGCCAAGAACCTTGCTATCCTTTAGCTACCAGAGGTGATAGAGTAAATAATAAATATATTATTTAATAAATGCAACAAAAATCCATAGAATATTTGGATTAAGCTTATTTGCAAGGTTAAGTGGTTTGGTTATTGTTTATTTTTTTGAATCAATATGAATAAATTGATTGTTAATTATTTATAGAGGGGCCACAATTATATTGGGGATCTTTAACACCTCTCTTCAGGTATTTCAGTATAAAAACACATACTCCTGGTTACTTTGGGCTCTTTAGTTTAAAGAATATTTTACCCAAAGATAATATGTATATAAAATACACAATGGAGTGGTAGGGCCTTGTAGCCAAGCTATCACAACAGAGAAAGTATAATAAGCCTTACTTGTATATTATTAAATCCTTTGGGTATCTGTTTGAGACATGTACTGATGGGTTGAACCTGTATACTGGGGTTATAAGGTTGTTCAGCAGTTTTAATTGATAAAAAGAGGTTGAGGACAGATACTACTGATCAGACATTGCCATAAATCACTTACTTATCTCTTATAAGTATTTGATTACCTTTGCACGGTGTCTGGATATGAATATAACTGGGTCTCTGCCCATCAATATCCTCAAAAGATCTCTTTATTTATAGCTTTTGGAGTCCCAATACTGTCCTTCTGAGGGTTGTAGGTGCTCAAAGGGACAGACACTAAGGCTAGCAAGGTAACCAGAGGTAGCCTGTCATGTGTTCTTGGTGCTATAGCACGGGTAGCATCTAATTCCTCAGGGTATGGGAATTATTCCACCTTATAATAGACATTAGGATGTGTCAATAACACCAATCTGTCCTATTTATGTATTATTTAATTAATTATCCTTGGTAAATGTTCCCAGTAATTTAATAACTATATTAAAAGAAATTTCTACGTAAATCTTGATTTCAGTTAAGTTCTCATTATGTATTATATAACTGGAGTAAAACTCATAATATTGATTTTACTCTTTATTTTCGAGTTCCAGTTGATTTACTAAGATAATTACTTAAAAAAATAAGTCATGTGAATTCATGTAATATTTTACATCATTAGTTTCCTTAGTATGTCACAGATATATTGATGTATAGCAATTCTCATAAAAGTATATTAAAGTATTTTAATATATTTTTAGAAGTTGTCATTTTCTTATTTTCGACATTCTTGGTACTTTGCATTATATTAAGTAAAAAATACGTATAAGGATTATTTATGTATTTTTATATAATATTATGTATTTTTAGACAGTCCGCTATCCACAGGAACATTTATTACATATTTAGAAAGTTCCCGTGTATGTTGTAGCATGTTTACATGGTACCTGAGCCTCTCAGGCTGCCTGTCACTTTGTCAACCCGTAGTCCCGCGGCTGGGTACCTGTCAGAGGCCCGGGGCTGCATACACGACCTCAACGGAGTGAAAAGGCTGTATCTCAGCCGCGCGCAGGTGCATTGGCTTCTGCGGCTGCGTGCGGGAATTGTGACAAAACACATTTCCGCCCGTAACTCCTAAAATATACACAACACCTCAATTCTGACTGAATTTTACTTGTGAAACCTATACGTGACAATGTGTGTGAAATATGTAATTGGCCATAAAGCTCAATAATGGAGCCGTAGTATATTGGTTTTTCTTTCCTTAATTGTTTAAAAATATAAGGAGTTGGATTTCAAGGGTGGGGTCAGTGAGTGACCCTACCTCATTTTGGGTGGAGAATCCATTTCTGTAATAATATTTATGGTTTTGCTACTCCTTCTAAGGTTAATTGTATTATTATTATTTTTATGTTATTTTTGTTACTTTTGCAGCTTGCTCTGCAATAGTAGCAAACTGACAGATGACCAGAGATATTAGCTTGTGGGCATTCTTTACATGCAACAGCTTTGTTCTTTGAACTTTAAACAAACTTTAGCTTCTTTTGTCCAAGTTTTTTTCCCAAATAATCTTGGCTCAGATAGTGATGTTCCATTGCTACCAAACTACTATCATCATTATCCTTTACTACTTGATTCCTCATTTACCAGGTTCTGGACCTTGATCTTGGTTACATTTAAATATTTTTGTAACACTCAGGAGGACAGCCTAAACAGCACCTTTCCCCTCCACAAAACTGCCATTGCCTAGCACTGTTTGTAGTCTTACACCGCATTCCTGCAAAGTATAAACCATAGCCAGTACCAATCTGAAGCCCAAGTTCAAAACCCAGAAATAAGAAAACAAAAATTCTGAGGTTTCTAGTTATTCTTGCCATGAACCGGCTAGAACACCCCATTACCAAATCAGGCTTTCACCCTACTAGCCTCTTCCCCCCCCCCCAGCTTGACAGGTTTCCCCAGCCATTTGTAGTCTCCTGCTCATCCAAACTGGTGTGTTGCGTGCGGACTCCTCATTGCCCAAAGAGCCCCATCCGTCAATCAATCCTGAACTTTTTTCACTGTCCCCTGGGTCTAGGCCATCTCCTGCTGTATTTTCAAAAGAAGTGGACCTGCGCACAAAGAAGCTTTTCACATGTGAAGCTGCAGCCTTCTGCTTGAGCGGTGTTCTTTCCAACTCCTCAAGCTGATAAATCCTGCCCTCAAACTTGGATGCCATGCAGAAGGGACGGTTCCAAAGGTTGGCAAAAAGTTTCCCCCACTGGGACTCTAAGCTGCAGTTGTATAACAAGACCAAGTCCCTGTTTTGAAATGGGTCTTGGAGGAAATGGGAACAGCGCTTGTCCCAATGGTGGACCTGTTAAAATACGTATGCACTTACGTGTGTGCTACGTATAAGTGTAATCCAAATGGGATGCACATATGGGCCTCTCCGGCCCATTGGACACTCACACGGACAATACGGGCCTGTGTGGATGTCACTGATTAGGGGAAACTGGCCTCAAAACGTGTGAGAAAGGCTCATTGGTACATGGGCCCTAATGGGCCTGGTGGGGGATATGGGCAAATACAGCCAGATGGGCTTTTATGGGCATAATTGGGCCCAAGGTTTACTTTGGACATACTTGGCCAGACAGGCTGGCCCACCAAAGTGTGTTTGTCTCAGGTTTCAGATTTTTCAGCCCGCTTGTGGCTGCTGCACGTGCCACGGCCCTCTTGCGGCCGCTTTTATTCCTTGGTTTGGCCCACGCAGGGCTCAAAGGCCCGCGCAGGGCTGTCGCAGCGGCCAAGGGATCCCCCGCAGGCACGGCCAGTTGCAAAAAACAGCCACCGCTGCGGAGTGAGGGCCAGCGGTCCTGGCTCCCTCCCCCTTCCCTTGCTTGCCATTACGAGGGGGAGGGGGTGGCTGGCTGGGTTGAACCAGCCAGCAACCGACCGCAACAAGGCGGTTGGTCAGGGCAGGGGGGATTTCATCACCCCCTTGCCCAAGGGATGATGAGGCTGGCCTCAAGGAGAGCAACCCACAGTGGGGGGGATCTGATCATCCCCCCACCATCAAAGCAAATCAGAGACCAGGGGCGCTCTCCCCCCCCCCTTTACCAAGGGGGAGGAGCAATGGGGCTGAGGGGATTTGACCACCCCCCAGCCCACTTCCATTGATGACGCCCTGGGGGTATTGACCCCCAGGGCCCCTGGTAGGGGGAATCGACCGCCCCCTCCAGCAATCTGAGAGAAAGAGGGGGGGACAGCATGTCCGCTGGTCACACACATCCATGTGAGTCTGAGACCGGACCCAGGTGTGTCCTGGGTCCCACCTGGCCATTTTTATGCCCAGGGGCTGGTTGCATGAGGCAACCAGCCAGTGTGTGAGGCAATAGGACCAGTTGTAACAGACAACCAGACCAGGGATTGAACAGCACAGGGGCTTTTTCAGCCCCATAAGGGTGGAAACACCAGAATGGACCGGAATGGGTGGGTCCTAAAGGTTCAGGGACTGATGCCATGTGGGTTGATGTAGCCCAAACAAAGTAACAAGGCCTGTAGAGCCTGTAGAGCTCTTTTGGGGCGGAAAATTTGCCTTTTGGCTTGTTTTTATCATGGGCTCACAAGAGGCCAATCTTTTGTACTTGTGGAGCTCTTCTCCCTGCTGTTTTCCATCCATCCATTTGTCATCCAATTGAATTCATCAACAATATCATCCAACGTGTTGCCCCATTGTGAGAGCCCATCAAGCAATTATTGACACAAGGTTTCCAGCATTTCTTTTGCCTTAAATACTGCTCATTTTCCTAAGCTAATTGCTGGCCATAATTATAACACATTATTAGTACCAAAATCATCATTACTTTCAAGCCATCTAGACCCTTGCAACTTACTCTGGAGAACCTCAAAGACCTCAAGTTTTCCAAGAAAATGTCCTATATCCCTGATGTTAGCTCCACCAAGATAGTTATGAACAGTCATAATTATAATGCTTGGGCTGTCCTTATGGATAGTGAGCTGGACAACATCTGTTGTGGGGAGATAATGGATGCAGATGACATTTTGATCAGTTCAGAAGTTGAGAAAAAGTCTTATGATCTCATCCTTAGGAATCTTGATGAGAATCATGTGACATGGGTTGCATTTACTCTGAGGGGAGATGAGAGAAGGAGGGGCAGCATCCTTTTGAAGTTGCTTAAGTCCAAGTATGCTGGTGATTCTGTTCACCAGAAGGGTATAGCTTTCAATAAATTATTTAAGTTACAATATTCAAATTGTAAGCAGTTTGTTTCAGAGGCTAGGTCTAGCATAGCCAAGTTTAAGTCATCAGGACTTAAAATGGATCCTGAGTTTTTGTCACTCTTAATCTTTCAGAAGCTACAAAAGGATTTTTATTCTTTAGTCATAATTATTTCTCAATTTGATCCTCTTCCTGGGGAGGAGGATGTGCTGAAAAGTATTGAAAAGGATTATCTTCAGTTCAAGATGAAGGGGGGCTCTTGAACAGCCCTTTTTGGAAAGACTGGAAAATCTTGCAAGAAGGCAAAAAAGGATTTTTCCAAGGTCTTATGCTATAATTGTCAGAATAAGGGGAATGATGCTAAGGATTGCAAGGAGGCCAAGAAGTGGAAAAAGTCCAAAGATAATGACAAGGAGGTCAATCTCACTACTGAAAACATTGCAATGGTGGTGTTTGATGGTCCAATGGAAATGGTTGTTGGGGAAGAAGGCCCCAACAAGAAGGCAGTGACTGATAAAGCTTCTTTCCTATTAGGAGGATTGAAGGAGGATGTTCTTGTTTTGATTGACTCTGGCTGTACACATCACATGTTCTTTGAACCAAAGTCATTTTCAAATCTTATTGATTATGATGGAGTTGTAAATATTGGTCAGAAAGGCAGAACAATTCAGATTAAAGGAATTGGAAAAGTTATTCTTGCAAATCACTTGGGTTTCAAAATTTCTTTTGAGAAAGTGCTCCATGTACCAGATTTGCCTTATAACCTTGTTTCCCTTGGAGTGTTGTGGAAAAAAGCTTTCCAGATTTGTTCTCTTAAAGAAGATAAGTTTGTTCTTGATATGAATGGGAGAACTGTTCTTTGTCGACAGGTTTGGAATAAGGTTTTGTGTTAAAGCTTGTTCAAAATCTCAGCTTTGGGCACTATTTCTCACAATAGAAGTGGCCATAAGGTAAAGGACAGCAACTGTGAGAGTTGTACCTTGGGGGCTGAGACTAGAAATGTGTTCTCAAAGAGTAGAGATTGCACTAATGTTCCTAGAGAGGAATTTTCATTTGATTTGGGAGGGCCATTCACACCGGAGTCCCTTGGGGGCAAGATACTTCATCAATTTAGTTGATTCTGCAACTAATTATGTTTGGGTTAAACCAATTTGATCTAAGGATCAGACCACAGAGGAGGTTTCTGTAATCTTCAAAGTCTAGAAAAAGAATGGTCTAATGAAGGAGATCAAGAGGGTTATCACCAATGGAGGTGGTGAATTTGTGAGTAAAGAGTTTTAGAGGTTATTGAAAGATTATGGTATCATTCATATAGTCACTACTGCAAGTACTCCGCAAAATAATGGAATAGTTGAGAGAATGAATAGGACTTTACTGGACAAGGTTAGAACTATTATGTCTCAATCTGGTCTACAAAAGTTCTTATGGGCTGAGTTGATGTGTACAGTCTTTCTTTTGCATAAAACTGTAAGTTTTAATTGGAAGAGTCCTCATTATCAGTTTTGGAAGTTGTACCCCAAAACATCACACCTAAGAACAATTGATTGCTTGGTGTATTATAGTGTCCACCATAATGAGATTGTTGGAAAATTAGACCCTAGAGCCAGAACAGGGGCACTTGTAGGCTATTATTTAATCAGTAAATCACATAGGATCTATTGTCCAGGGAAAAGAAAGGTTATCCGTAGTAGGGATGTAAAATTTGATGAAAGTACCTTCCCACTAAAAAGGAGTGAAGATGTTGTTGTTAATCAGTCACAGAAAGAAATACAATTAGCACCTATTTCACCAGCAAAGGCTGAGGAACATGTGGTTACAGAAGATGAAGAGATGGTAGATGTGCCACCAGAGGGTTCAGGGCCCGCTTCAGGGGAGTCTTTTAATTTGGGACCTGATGAGCCTCCACCTCCAATAAGAAGGAGTGGTAGGGTTAGAGTACCAGTTGATAGGTACGGGGAATGGAAGTCCCATTATGCTGCCGCAGGATATGAGGAAGATACATTTCAGGAACAGTGTATGCTCAAAGAAGTCCTGGAATTAAGTTCAGAAATGGGTAACAGGGTTAACCCAAATAGCTTTGGCCAAGCTATGAATTCTGATGAGAGAGTCAACTGGAAGAGTGCTATTTTTGAGGCATTTGATTCTCTAGAAAATAGTGTCTTTGAAGAGGTTAAGCGGGATTCTGTTCCAAAAGGAAAGACCATTTTTGGGTCTAGATTGGTGTTAAACAAGAATTTTGACACAAATGGGGTTTTGAAAAGATTCAAAGCTAGATGCGTTGCACAGGGCTTCAAGCAGAGAGAGGGTATCAATTACCAAGAAACTTTCTCACCAACTGGAAGGCTGTCCACCTTCAGGTACATCATTTTTCTGGCAGTGGTGTTGGAAAAAGAAATCAGACAAGCTGATTTTGTAATAGCATACTTGAATGCAAAACTTGGAGAGGAGGATACTTTTTATATGTCAATCCCTGATGGTTTTTGTGAATGGCTAGTAGAGACTAAACCAGAAATCAGGAAGAAAATCTGTGTTAGAAGTTTTCTTTCAGAAGATAAAGGGGAATATGTCCTCAAGCTTTGTAGATCCCTTTATGGATTGAAGCAAGCAGCTAGATCGTGGTATAATGCCATGAGTGAGAAACTGGTACAGATTGGTTTCAAGAGCTATGAGGCCAACACTTGTCTTTTTGTAGGAAAGCATGCAATTTTGTTTGTATGGGTCAATGACAGTATCATTATTGGAAATTGTAAAGGGAGAGTCATGGAGACAATCAAAAATGGATTCAAGATAAAAGATCTTGGCCTGGTGCAAGAGGTGCTAGGAATGAAAGTCATTAAGAGCAAGAATGGTATTCAGTTAGACCAGAGCCATTACATGGCAGCTCTTCTCAAGCAATATGGCTTAGAGGATGCAAAGGAGTTTGGTACTCCAATGCAGTCAAAAATTCATTTAGAGAAATCTATAGATGAGGATTATCTGGAGTTTGTTCAATCTGGGAACTACTACAGGTCAGCTATTGGATTGCTTAATTATTTGAGGAAGTGTACAAGGCCCAAGATTTCTTTTGCAATTGGCGTCTTGTTGCAACACTTAGAGAAGCCAATCATGAGGCAATCAGCCGGCGTTTAAAATAGTTATGAGGTATCTTAAAGGAACCCACAGTCTGGGACTGTTGTTTACAAAGTCAGAAAACTTTGATTTGGTTGGTTATTCTGATGCAAGTTGGGCAGATGGTAAAACTAGGGAATCAACAAGTGGTTTTTTATTCTTCTTAGGGAAGAATCTGGTGTCATGGATGTCCAAGAAGGTTTTGGCAATAAGTCTTTCATCAACAGAGGCTGAGTATAGAGCATACTTAGCAGCTTCACAGGAAGCAAAATGGTTGAGAAAAGTCTTAGAGGATACACATAAACCACAATGGTTTGCATTGTTGAATTCTGATAACCAGAGTGCCAATGTGTTGGCACAAAACCAAGTAATCCATTCAAGAACAAAACATATCAATGTTCACTATAAATATATTTGCAATTCAGTTAACTGCAAAGAAATTGTGTTGAGGTACATGCCCACCGGAGCAATGATTGCGGATATCTTGACTAAGGCTTTAGATAGGAACAAGCATCAAGGCTTTGTGACTAATATGCGGATTTCACCCCTTTTGGATTAAGGGGGTGTGTTAAAATATGTATGCACTTACACGTGTGCTAGGTATAAGTGTAATCCAAATGGGATGCACATATGGGCCTCTCCGGCCCATTGGACACTCACATGGACCATACGGGCCTGTGTGGATGTCACTGATTTGGGGAAACTGGCCTCAAAACGCGTGAAACAGGCTCATTGGTACACGGGCCCTATCAAGCCCTGTGGGGGATATGGGCAAATACAGCCAGATGGGCTTGTATGGGCATAATTGGGCCCAAGGTTTATTTTGGACATACTTGGCCAGATGGGCTGGCCTGCCAAAGTGTGTTTGTCTCAGGTTTTGGGCTTGGGGCGGCCCATTGGGGCCACCGCCCATGTTGCTGCCCTCTTGGGGCTTCTTCCCGTGCCGCGGCCTGCTCGCGGCTGCTTGCATTCCTCAGTTTGGCCCACGCGGGGCTGTTGCGGCGGCTGAGGGATCCCGCGCAGTGCAAAGCCGTGCGGGCCTGGCCGGTTGAAAACAACAGCCACTGCCGCAGGAGCAAGGGCCAGTGGCCCCAGCTCCCTCCCCCTCCCCTGGCTTGCCATTGTAGGGGGAGGGGGTGGCTGGCTGGGTTGAACCAGCCAGCAACCAACTGCAACAAGGCAGTTGGTCAGGGCAGGGGGGATTTCATCACCCCCTTTCCCAAAGGATGACAGGGCTGGCAACAAGGAGAGCACCTGGCGGCGGGGAGGATCTGATTGCCCCTCCACCATCAAAGCAAAGCAGAGACCAGGGGCGCTCTCCCCCCCCCCTTTACCAAGGGGGAGGAGCGACGGGGCTGAGGGGATTTGACCACCCCCCAGCCCACTTCCATTGAAAACGCCCTGGGGGTATCAACCCCCAGGGCCCCTGGTAGGGGGAATTGACCGCCCCCTCCTGGGATCTGATACAAAGAGGGGGGGACAGCATTTCTGCTGGTCACACCCGCCCCATGTGAGTCTGAGACCGGACCCAGGTGTGTCCTGGGTCCCACCTGGCCATTTTTATGGCCAGGGGCTGGTTGCATGAGGCAACCAGCCAGTGTGTGAGGCAATAGGACCGGTTGTAACAGACAACCGGACCAGGGATTGAACAGCACAGGGGCTGTTTCAGCCCCATAAGGGTAGAAACACCAGAATGGATCCAAATGGGCTGTTTGTAAAGTTTCAGGGACTGATGCCATGTGGGCTGATGTAGCCCAAACTAAGCAAAAAGTCCTGTAGTGCTTGTAGAGCTCTTTTGGGGCGGAAAATTTGCCTTTTGGCTTGTTTTATCATGGGCTCACAAGAGGCCAATCTTTTTTACATAAGGAGCTCTTCTCCCTGCTTTTTTCCATCCATCCATTCATCAACCAATTGAATACATCAATGATATCATCCCACATGTTGCCCCATTGTGAGAGCCCATCAAGCAATTATTGAAACAAGTTGTGCAGCGTTTCTTCTGCTTTAAATACTGCTTATTTGCCTAAGCTAATTGCTGGCCATAATTATAACAGGACCAACGCCGTCCTAGTCTTCCCCCACCTTTCCCCTGCCTTCACTAGCGTCTTGTCCCGTCTGAGAATCTGTTTGGCATGCACCTCCACAAGTTCTGCGGAGGTCTTTTCCTTCCACCAATCCACAGCCAGGAAAGTTTTTAACTCAATGTCCTCTGGAAGCAACAGTCACTTCCCTTAGAGGAGTTTGTAAGGCAAGTAGCCTGTCAAGCACTTGACAGAGATCCTTTTGGCAAAGAGAACCACAAGAAGGGTCTCTTGCCACCGCTTGCCATCCTCCCCGAACATCTTCACCAACATTTCTTGATAGGCTGATGGCCGTTTTCAATCATCCCAGGGCCCTCTGGATAGTACTTGGTTAACCATCCAAACTTTGCTCTGCAACTCTGAACCAGCATCATCAAATGGCCCCAGAACTCCGCGCCCCCATCAATGGTGACCAGGCAAAGCAAACTGTACTGCGCAAACCAACCTTCCTCAAAAAACTGAGCAACCTCCTCCGCCAACAAATTTACCAGAGGACAAGCCTCAACCCAACCCAATAGATTGTCCTGCTGTTGAAACAAGAGAGGTGATAACCCCCAAAGTTTTCCTCAGGTTCTGGAAGATATTGGTCTAAGTGTCTGTAAGGTGATTGGAGATGCAATGAGTTTTTTAAGAATAGAGAGGGTGATGATGATATGATATGATCCAACCTGGAGTTGAGAGTGAGGTATCTTTGAGTCCTCCCTATCAACCCTAACCTAGGTACAACCACAAGCAAAAACATAGATGAAATATGACCCCAAGTACAGAACCCTAGCTCCACCCTAACCCTACCCCGTACCACCCACCCTGTCCAAAAACCTCCCCTTCAATATCACGTACGTCTGGTTTGTCCTTCTCATGGCGCAGCCCTCTGCCGCGCCATACTTGGAGCCCCCCGGGTTTTATCGGTCCGTGCGCATCTGCGGATCTTGCAATCCGTGATTCAGCCCATGATTATGCCTGCCCAAACCTTGGATCCCGCAATTTGTGATTTGGCCTGCGTTTATGCCTGCGCAAACCTCCCCAGAGCGTATAACCCCTGACCACCCCACCCTTGCCTTCGGGACTAGCCACCTGCAAGCTTGGTTGGGTTGGCTCCATCACTTGGTATGCGTTCCCTGGGCGGGTCACGGCCCGGAGCCCCCCAGAGTAGGCTCAACCCGCACCTGGTTCCAAGCCCCGCAATCCCTGCCGCTGAGCGCTCATTTGATGCTGCTGAGCCCGCAGCAGGCACTGCTGAGACCGCGCACACCCCAAATTCTGAGCCTGACCTACCCAACTGCTGAGCGCGCAGCCCGCAATGAAGCTCCCAATCCGAGGTTATAAATACAACACCACACTGCGCAACAAGAAGGTACGCAAACTTCCCTGCCTTTATTTGGACCATGTTGAGGGAGACCCGCCCAAACAAGGCGTCCTCTCCCATAGGGTGACCCACCTCCCTGGGAAGCCTCAAACTCTGCGTCTGACAGGCTTTGCACAACTTCACCCACTCCTTCACCGCACGCACCACCCCTGGCCACCAGAACCTTGCCTCCACCCTTCTCTGTGTTTCAATCTTCCCCTGGTGGCCAAGTTTGTTGTGGAGACACCTCAGGATCACTTCCTGGTCCTTCCTTGATGTTGCAACCACAAGAGGCACAGGGGCAATTCTCCGCCACAACTGTCCTTCCATCTAGAAGAAGTTTGTTTCCCGCTGCTTTTCCCAGCGGATTACCGCTCCCATTGTACCTTCATGGAACTTCATACCCTGAAAAAAGGAGCACAAGGTTGCTTAACACCTGGATTTCTGCAGTGGGAGGCCAACCTCCGCTTCCACCATACCTACACGGATGACCGGAGATTCCACTTCCAGGGGTTCCACCCCTACAAACGGATCCTCCCGTGGATACCACAACAGAGCTTTGGGCATTGTGAAAACCTTCCCCAGAACATGTACCACACTAAAAGAGAAGAGCTGAAGGAATGCCACCCACCTACTCATAGGGTTTTTTTTGCAGCGTTGGAGAGTTGATCATCTGCGCCAAGGCCTCCGCGTCTACCACTAGCTCAAAATGCACACCCCAAGGCAGATTCTGGAGCCACTGCACAATGTTAGTGACTCCGCATATTTCTAACTTCAACTTTCAATACCAACTCTCCATTGTGGTAAAGGTAACAGACTTGTAGAGAACCCGCCTATCCTTACCATCCTCCTCCTGTGCCAAACTCACTCAATTTTACCACCAAGAGGATCCCCCCCGCACTATAGTCAAGGTCCTGGAGGACTATATTTCATCCCACAATCTACTTGAGTTTTTCAAACACTGCATCACACCCAGCCGTTCATTCCCATGTTTTGCCTTTCCGCATCAGTGCCCGTAGCCAGCTTGCAACCTCCGTGAACCGCTTGATGAACATGCAGACGTAGCTACATAGCCCCAGAAATTGAAGGATTTGTGATGGCGTCCACAGGGTTGGCCACTTGAGGACCTTGTTCCTCTTTTTTGCCGTGATTCTCCTACTGTCAAAAGCCACCACATGCCCTAGTACCTCCAAGGCTGGAACGCAGACCGCCAACTTGCTCCCTGACACCGTGAGTCCTGCCTCCTTGATCCGGAACAGGATATGCTCCAGCTTCTCTGCGTACTCCCAGATGAAGCAACAGATCTGCGGAGCCTCCTGCAGCACCGCGCCTCTGTAATCCATCTTTGGACCCTTGATGCCCGCTTTTTTGATGAAAATTAGGACGCCTTCTGGAAGTTTGTCTTGCAAAATCCAAGTCATCTGGGCCTGATAGACCACCACCAAGTTAGTTGTGCCTTGTGGCAACGGTGTTAGCGCATCCTTCCCAATCCCATCTCAAACTCAGTTAGCTGCTGCAAGTCGGGATGGAGCTTGTGCTGATTTTACCCACCCATCAAATCAACCAATCTGTAACACCCATGCCTGTCCATCAATTCCAGGAACTTGTCCACGCACAGGGGCAGTCCTGCATCCCAAATGGTGAAAGAGTTGAGCGGCTGTAGGTCATGAACAATTTTAAGCAACTTTACGTCCTGCTTGACCACCATGAAGATTACGCTAGAGTAGCTTGAAATGGACTTCTCATAAAAACCTGTTGTCTTGCGCTCCTGGACTGATTCCAAACTGAATGGTCCGAGGGATTGGAATTGGCTTGATTTTCCTGGGCTTGTGTGGCACCGTGGGAATTACATAGGGATTGCCAACCTTTCCCTTCAACAATCCATGCTTGTTGGGTGTGAAGTCAAGGGCCTTCTTGTGAAGCACCAACACCAACGCCAACAAATCCTTCTCCTCTGCGCTCAACCACCCCGTTGGCCCAAAATCATGTGCCTCAATTGGTTCATTTGTGATCCCTGCCAACCGCTTTACCCACCCACACTTCTTCAGAGGACTTACCCAGGGATCCCAAGACCAGGCGATTTTTCAAAGAGGCCCGTTCAATCCCTGCAGCATTGGTTTGTTCCGGGGCCAGAACTTCCGTGTCAGCTTGCTTCAATGTACAGAGCAACCTTTCAATAGAAACACAAAACTATGAAAAATAAGAATATCTCAATTAACAAAATAAGGAGTGAGAAATCCATAAATATTATTACAGAAATGGATTCCCCACCCAAAATTAGGTAGGGTCACTCACTGACCCCACCCTTGAATTCCAAGTCCTGATATTTTTTAAATAATAATCAAAAGAAAAGTACTAAAAATTACAACACCAGTATGGCACCTTTTGGTCATTCCAATATTTCACACCTATTGTCATTTAGAGGTTTTACACCTAAAATTCCCTCAGAATTGAGGTGTTTTGTATATTTTAGGATTTACACGCCAAAATGTGTTATTTCACAATTCCCCCTTGCAGCCCCGCATCATTACATATCACTACGTACTAGTAGTAGCAGATTCCCGCGTACTAGAGACCCGCATGCAGCTGAGTCTGCCACGCACGCAGCCAATCCTACCCTGCGCACATCTGTACTAACTGATCCCCGCGTCTGGATCAGTCGTGACTAATCTGACAACCAGGTACCGCTCAGAAGAGCTAAAACCTAGTTAGGGTTGCCTAGTATATGTAACAAACTGAAATATGCATTAATAATGATCTAGAAAGATCAAAACTTAAATAAAATTAATGAAAATTAATTTTGAAACATTTTTAATAATAAATCAAAGATCAAGGATTATCACACAAATCACTGACCCTGATCTTTGAAGACCACAAACCACTACAAAGAGTGTTCATAAAAATTATTAAAACTTATCTACATGATCAGCAGATGATGGAAACTTAGTAAACATTCACATCTGCACGCTTTAAAGCAATATCAATAGTACAAATGAAGGATGAGTACAGAATGATCAAATTTGCGCCATAACAGATTAACAGATCCTGTGGCTAAAATAGTACAGAAATCAAGCAGATCTAAGGACAGCTGATTGACAGCACCAAGTGGACGTGCCAATCTTGCCCTGACTGGCTTTCCAGCCTCAGCCCACGAGCAGAACCCTCTCTACGTGCCCTGAGAAGCTCAAAATCACCCCAAAAAGGTATTTATACAGACCTCTTTGGATCCATTATTCAAGCATAGTTACCAGGAATTATTTATTATCAATCAGACACCGTGTCATTTTTGATCAAATGCTTATATGAAGATAAGCAAGTGATTTATGACTTAGTCTTTAGTAGTATTATTTACCCTTATTAACCAATCAACCATTGAAGTTTATTCAAGCAATCTACCCCATCTGCTCTGAAACCCTTCCAATTATTCCAGGATTTTCGTGTTAAAGTGCTCAGAGTGATTTTTACCCTTCCTGTCTTGGCCATTTGTGCTGTTAAGTCAAGCCATTGGTGCAATAAGTCCTTTCTAAGGCACCCATCTTTATTCAAAGGTTCTTAAACTGCCTAAGGAGGCCCCTTGAAGAGAGGTTGCTAGTCTGTCAAGATCTCCAGTAGTATAATACTGTGGCCCCTCTTTTATATTATATTGAAAACCATTTATTACCAAACCAATTAAACCTTGCAACTGCTCTTATTATATCATTTATCTGAGCTTCTAAGTGTTTATTATTGGAATAATAATTATTATTATCATTCCAGCATTTTCATCACTCTCTGTAGTTAAAGGACTGCAAGGTTCCTGGTATCAGAGAGCTGAAAACTGGGGGTCTGGCCAGGAAATATCCTTAAATAATTAATTCTTAATTATTTATTCCTTGGACCAGTCTATTTATTTTTTAAAAAAAAATTTAACATACTTATAACATATATTTTTGATCATTTGTTTCTCTAGTGGATCTTAAGACCAAAGGAGAATTGATCAATTGTTATTTGAACCTTCTTAAAAAGAAAAAATAAGAAAAACTCCATAACTTTGTACCTGTTATTATAACTCCTGAGAAACAACAGGAGAAATTGCTTTATTATAAACAGCAGGTTATAAAGGACAAAGAACTTGAGCTTGAAAGAATTATCAATTTCAATTCTTTATTAAGGCAACATAAGGAGTGGAAGATTTATCAAAGGAAGCTTTATATTTATAAACTAAATAACCCTGAAGATAAAGAAAAATCCAAAAATAATAAAAGTGATCATTTTTTCTAAAAACATCATTTTAACATGTAAAAATACAAAAAAATATTAAAATTATATTTTTTGTTTTTATCCATCTCAGTGGATTTTGTTTTTGGTGATCTCATTGACCAGGACCTCCTAGAGGACGTCCCAGACAGTGTACCATTGGACTTACCCTTGGATTTATCCCAGGATCTGATTGGAACTCACTCAGACCCCAATGGAATACCCTCCAAAGATAGTTTTGGTCCCAAACAAGTGTGGGTACCCTTGAATTTGTAAGTTAAAATATATATAAAAAATTATTAAAAATATAAAACACACAAAAAATATTATTTTTATATTTTTAAAGTCTTTTTTTCAAAGTTTCAACAAAAGACTTATGCATTTTTTTGGTACTATGTATCAAAATAGGCGCAACACCCATGCAACAGGTAGAGCCCCGTCATATGGATCTCTGCCCGGAGGAACCTGTGCGCGCAAGGACTCCACTCACGAGCGCAATGAGGGGAGTAAAACCCGTGACCATAGCGTCACGCCGGACAACAACGGTGACAACTGCGGCCGCCAACTCGAACAACAAACCATTCGAGAACCATCCGTCGCCCACCATCTTATCCCAGGAGGTTACAGGTCCTCCTACGCCACCCCAGCTGGACTCAACCAAGGAGGAAAGAGTCAAAGTATTAGTGAAAGAGCACGTAAGCTATTGGGAACAATTCAGGTTGGCTCAGACCCAGGAGGATCAACCAGGTATGAGAAAAGCCATTTCTCAAGCAAAGAAATCTCAGATTTCTCTGCAAAGGTTGATCCCAAAGAAAGAAGTAGAATGCTAGGTGCAGAACTGGAATCCTTGGGATCAGTTAGCTTCCTTAAAGGGAAAGGACCCCAAAAAGAAGAGGTCCTGAGCCCATCAGAAGGTAAGGAACCCAAAGGATTGGGACAGAATAATATCCTTAGCCCAGAAGTCAAAAAAGGTGTACCACAATTAGATGTAGAAGCTCTTAATAGCTTTTCTGTAAATGTGTCTCACAATTTTACTATTATTAGCCAATGCTTTGACAAAGTTTATCAACAATTGGACAAATTGAGTTCAAGTATTTTCAGAATGATTGAAACTCAGTCTCAGATTATGAGAATTGATGAGTTGGAAATACAACAAATCAAGGATATTATAAGAGCTAGTAAGTTGGACCTGATGAAACATATTGATGATAACCAATCAATTCTTCAGGAAGATACTCTTGCAACCATAGACCAGCTTAAGGAAGAAGTTAAGAAAACTAGTCCTACTCCTTCAGCTCATCTGATTAACAAAATTGACTTATTAAGCAATAAACTTGATTTGTAGTTAGGTATGATTAAGAATCATCTCAGAGATCTTAAGATCAATTATACTAACTCTCCGGTCATTGACCTAGATGAAACTAGGCCTGCTAGGTTCACCAGTACTCCTAGTGTTCCTCCCAGAACCAGGATAACTAGGAATGAGTCTTTCAGACCCAGTCCTACTCCTGAAATGGAGCAGGCTTTGAAGCTACTTCCTCCCATCACTGAATGGCCTAAATTCTCTGGAGAAGGAGAATACAACCACATCAGTTTCATTAAATTCATTGACTATACTCTTTCTTCTTATGAGCTCCCTGATGCAATAGCTGTGGTAAGATTGTCCAGACTATTTGAAGGAGTAGCTCTTGATTGGTTTATCAATAAAAGAGAAGAAGTTGGATCTTTATCCTGGAATTCTTGGAAAGAATTGATTGAAGTGCAGTTTGGTACCAGGATTTGGAAAAGAAAGATTATGAAAACTTTTTAAACTTCCCAGTTTGATCCATCCAAGGACAAACCTCATAAGTGATGCTTAGACCAGAAAAGGAGGTTAGACTGTTTCTACCCTGATGCTTATAAAGAAGAATTCAATGAAAGACTCCTCAACTTATGTCCCGGAAAAATCAACCACAGTGTAAGGTGCAGAATGCCTATGGATTCAGATCTTTCCACCTTCATAGGTGTATTGGAAGAGACTATTGATATGAATGGTCTTGATAAAAGGGTCAATAGACCCCCCAGGGAACAAAATACTAGGAACAGGGAAGAAAATACTGCCAAAACTAAAGAATCCCCTTCTACTAATCCATCTAACTTGGAATTCAAGAAGACTCCAGAATCAAAGGAAAAAGTATGTTGGAACTGTAACCAAACAGGAAACGTAAAACCTGATTGTCCTCTACCTAGGAAAAAGTTTAATCTAATTGAAGGAGAAGAGTATGACAATCCTGACCCTCACCTTGATGATACTGATGGATCACTCTCTGATTGTGATCTAATGAACGCTAACCCCATCAATTTTATTGAAGGTAGTTTTGAGTCTTCTCTGGAAATAAATTCCGTCAATGAGGATTCTAACTTACCTCAAAAATGGAATCCCAAAATGAAGATTCACCACATCTCTGAGGCTAAGGCCTTGACTCTAAAACCTTCTGCTGGAAAAAGTCACACTTTAGGCAAAACATTCTATGCTACAGGTTTAATCCAAGGTTCCCCTGTTAAGTTACTTCTAGATAGTGGAGCCTTTTGCTCTTGTGTTGGCTCAACTTATCTGGAGAAATAAGACCCAAACTGGAAACTGAACTTACTACCAGCACCTCAGGCTAAGTTCAGCAGCTTTAATTCTGCTCTCAATTCTGTTGGAGTATGGTCTTCTGATATCATACTACCTCACTCTAAAGGATCACTCAAACTGAACATTGAATTTGTAGTACCCAAAACAGAGTATGTGATTATTTTATCCTTGGAAATGATTCTCTTTGCTTATATGGTATAGATGTATTCCAAAGCAAGGGTAGATACTTCACTATAGGTGGAGACTGCAATAATAAGTTCCAAATATGCCATGTCAATTCTCAAACTTCTGATTCAACTTATGAAAAACACTTAGAAAATTTCAATCAGGAATACTTCTCTCAAGCTGCTTTGAATTCCCTTCTCAATGAAGAACAGAAATGGGATATCCTACAAGTATTCTTTGAAAATCAGAATGCTTTCTGTACCAAGGATCACCCCATTGGTAACATCAAAGTACATGATATGATCCTAACTCTAACCATTAAGCCTCCTTACCCACCTAAACTCAGGAGACCTGCTTACCCTTCTAGTCCAAAATCTAGAGCTTCTCTGGAAACCCATATTCAAGAGTTGGTTGACTTACAATTCTTAAGGAAAGTAGGCCAAAATGAGCAAGTGGATATTTCTACCCCAGTAATTATAGCTTGGCACAATGATAAGTCAAGAATGGTTGGAGATTTCAGAATGCTTAACAACTACACCCAAGCTGATTATTATCCAATTCCAAGAATTGACCATGCTCTGCATAACCTGTCCAAGTCTAAGTACATCACTACCATGGACATGCTGAAAGGTTTTCACCAAATACCTATCAGCCCTGATAACCGGAAATTCATGAGAATTATCTGTCATTTGAGAATTTATGAGTATCTTAGGATGCCTTTTGGTATTAAAAATGCTCCTTCTCATTTTCAAAGAATGATGGACATTTTCCTAGGATTAACCATCAGACAGGGATGGATGATGGTATACATTGATGATTTTATCATTTACTCTGATCATTGGGATACTCACATGGAGAAATTAAGGCTAGTCCTCAAAACCATCTCTGCCATGGGATTGAAAGTATCAATGAAAAAGTGTAACTTTGGCTATGGGGAACTGAAAGCCTTAGGACACATTGTCTCCGGACTAACCTTAGCTTCTGACCAAAACAAGATAGCAGCTGTAATGAATAGGCCTATGCCTCAGAAAAAAACTGAACTCCTATCCTTTATCAGCTTCTGCAGCTACTATAGGAAGTATTTACCAAATTTTGCTCTTCTAACCAAATTTCTGTATGAGATATGCAACAACACCACCGTGTTTGAAATGACTCATGACAGATTCAAGAACTATGAGGAACTCAAAATGGCAATGACTTCAGCTCCAGTACTGATCCAGTCAGATTATTCTAAACCTTTCAAAATCTACATAGATTTCAGCATGGAAGGGCTAGGAGCTGCTTTACACCACGAAGTAATAGAGGATGACAAACCAGTGGAAAAAACTATACTCTTCATATCCAGACAAATTAAAGACACTGAGAAAAGGTACAGTGCAAGTCAAATGGAATGTCTTGCCTTAGTATGGGCTCTACAGAAACTCCATTCTTACATAGAAGGCACCAATTTCACTGTGATTACTGACTGAAAAGCTGTCAGGACATTGATGAACATGAGGACCCCTAGTAGGCACATTTTAAGATGGCAGATAGCTATACAACAGTACAGAGGTCAGATGACCATAGTTCATCAAGCTGGGACTAAACACCAGAATGCTGATAGTTTGAGCAGGAATGAGTTACCTAATGACCAAAGTAACCCTGCTTATGATCCAGAGGATAATGATATCTTCCCTATCCTTAACATTAACAGGTTAAAAATTGAAGCTCCTATAATGGGAATCCACATTTGTGAACTGAATGAATCATTGTTCAACTCAATCAAAGAATCTTACAGTTCTGGCATAAAGACTCTGATCACTATTATGGAAATTACTTCTCCACCTTCTGAATTGATCAATAGCCTACCTGAACCTCTTTTGAAACCATACAAAGCCGGAAGGTTCACCATGTGGGATGGTCTGGTATACTATAGGCATCAACATTGAAGTGTTATATTCTTAACTAAGGATGACCATATCAAACATGTTCTGGCTGAGTGCCATGATAACTGCTCATCTGGTCATTTATCTGCTGATAGAACCTTGGATAAGGTTAAACAAACTTCTTGGTGGGTTAATTGGAGAGACTCCACTATACAGTATGTTACCAGTGGTGAAACTTGTCAGAAGTCCAACAGGACTACTGGGAAATGGTTTGGTCTACTTCAAAAGATTGCTGAACCCAAGAAAAGATGGGAGATCATCAATATGGACTTTGTAACTGGAGTACCACCAGGAGGAGCCTATTCCTACAACTCAGTCTTAGTCATTTTGGATAGGTTCTCCAAGAAAGCAAAGTTCCTACCTAATCACAAGGAAGACACTGCTATGGAAGTTGCCCTATTATTTTGGAACAGACTCATTGCCGATGTTGGAGTTCCCAAGATTATTATCAGTGACAGAGATCCTAAATTCACCTCTGTGTTCTGGAGGAATCTTCATGATATGCTTGGAGCCACCTTAGCTTTCTCTACCGCTTATCACCCTCAGACAGATGGATTAGCTGAAAGAATGATTCAGACCCTGTAAGAAATGCTCAGGAGATTCTGTGGCTTTGGACTAGAATAAAAGAGTTCTGATGGTTATTGCCACGATTGGGTTAGCCTTTTACCTGCACTGAAGATGGCCTACAACAGTAGCAAGCACTCTACCACTAAGGAAGCACCTTACATTCTGGAAATAGGATGGATTCCTAGATTAACCAAGGATAACCTTAACCACCAGCTAACCAATATTCACCCTACATCACTTGATTTCAAAAACATGATAGATGTAGCCAAAAAAACATGCTGTTAAGTGTGTCCAGGATGCTGTGGAGTATAACCAGCAAAGGTGGGATAAAACCCATAAGGAACCTGATTTCAAGATTGGTGATCAAGTCTTGATCTCTACCACCAACTTTACCAACTTGGCTGGAAATAGAAAGCTTAGACCAGCTTTTTTTGGACCTTTCACCATTAAAAAACTTCTTGGTAAAAATGCTGTGGAAGTAATCCTCAGTGATGAGCTTTCTAGGAAACATCCAGTCTTCCCAGTAAGTCTCATCAAACACTACCACCCAAGGAATGGAGAACATACTCCTTCACTTGCAATACCTGTTACAGAAGAACCTGAAAAAGACAAAGGGAAAATTAGCAAGATCCTTAAAGACAAAAAAGATAGGATCAATGGAAAAGACGTCAGACTCTACCTAGTTAGATACAAGGGTGAATCAGCTGATAAAGATGAACAGTTTCCTGAACATAATATTCCTGATGGACCTATACACCTGAGGAACTATAGAGCCAGCAGGAGGCATTAACCCAAAAATTTTTTTCAGATATAGACATATCTTGGAGTGGGGGAATGTCAGCTTTCTACTATGTACAGAGCAACCTGTCAATAGCAACACAAAACTATGAAAAATAAGAATATCTCAATTAACAAAATAAGGAGTGAGAAATCCATAAATATTATTACAGAAATGGATTTCTCACCCAAAATTAGGTAGGGTCACTTGCTGACCCCACCCTTGAATTCCAAGTCCTTATATTTTTAAAATAATTAAAAAGAAAAGTACTAAAAATTACGACACCAGCATGGCACCTTTTGGCAATTGTAATATTTCACACGTATCGTCACGTATAGGTTTTACACCTAAAATTCACTCAGAATTGAGGTGTTGTGTATATTTTAGGAGTTACACGCCAAAATGTGTTATGTCACAATTCCCACGCGCAGCCCCGCATCATTACATATCACTACGTACTAGTAGTAGCAGATTCCCGCGAACTAGAGACCCGCGCGCAGCTGAGTCTGCCACGCACGCAGCGGATACTACCCTGCGCGCATCTGTACTAACTGATCCCCGTGTCTGGATCAGTCGTGACTATTCTGACAACCAGGTACCGCTCAGAAGAGCTACAACCTAGTTAGGGTTGCCTAGTATATGTAACAAACTGAAATATGCATGATTAATGATCTAAAAAGATCAAAACTTAAATAAAATTAATGAAAATTAATTTTGAAACATTTTTAATAATAAATCAAAGATCAAGGATTATCACACAAATCACTGACCCTGATCTTTGAAGACCACAAACCACTACAAAGAGTGTTCATAAAAATTATTAAAACTTATCTACATGATCAGCAGATGATGGAAACTTAGTAAAAATTCACATCTGCACGCTTTAAAGCAATATCAATAGTACAAATGAAGGATGAGTACAGAATGATCAAATTTACGCCATAACAGATTAACAGATCCTGTGGCTAAAATAGTACAGAAATCAAGCAGATCTAAGGAAAGCTGACTGACAGCACCAAGTGGACGTGCCAATCTTGCCCTGGCTGGCTTGCCAGCCTCAGCCCACGAGCAGAACCCTCTCTACGTGCCCTGAGAAGCTCAAAATCACCCCAAAAAGGTATTTATACAGACCTCTTTGGATCCATTATTCAAGCATAGTTACCAGGAATTATTTATGATCAATCAGACACCGTGTCATTGTTGATCAAATGCTTATATGAAGATAAGAAATTTATTTATGACTTAGTCTGTAGTAGTATTATTTACCCTTATTAACCAATCAACCATTGAATTTTAGTCAAGCAATCTACCCCATCTGCTCTGAAACCCTTCCAATTATTCCAGCGTTTTTTTTGTAAAGTCCTCAGAGTGAGTGTTACCCTTCCTGTCTTGGCCATTTGTGCTGTTAAGCCCGGCCATTAGTGGAATAAGTCCTTTCTAAGGCACCCATCTTTATTCCAAGGTTCTTAAACTGCCTAAAGAGGCCCCTTGAAGAGAGGTTGCTAGTCTGTAAGAATCCCCAGTAGTATAATACTGTGGCCCCTCTTTTATATTATATTGAAAACCATTTATTACCAAACCAATTAAACCTTGCAACTGCTCTTATTATATCATTTATCTGAGCTTCTAAGTGTTTATTATTGGAATAATAATTATTATTATCATTCCAGCATTTTCATCACTCTCTGTAGCTTAAGGACTGCAAGGTTCCTGGTATCAGAGAGATGAAATTCCGTGCCACGGGCTTTTCATGTCCCGTCTTACACCTGACCATCTGCACACACCCTCTATTGTTGTTTTGAATCCAGGAAACAATCAAACAGCAGCTCTTGCCTTTGCTCACAAGTGTGGCACTACGGTAGGGTTTTTGAAGCACAGTACCTTCTGTCAAAGCATACTGAGTAAGAGAACTTACTTCTGTCAACCGCTGCCTCCGCACACTTTCCCCCCCCCCCACCTGCTCCTTCTTAGTCCCCCATCCGCACAAAACTGGAGCCTTTCCTGCACGGTACCCATGGTCAACTAGGCAAAAATCCTCTGCGGGGTGACCCTCATGGTCATATCCCCCGTTGGATTCACTCTCCTTTCCAGCTGCCGCCAACCGCACCCAATTTCCCTCCCTGTGGTTGCAGATTGTTGTCTTGAACTGGGCCCCAGATGCTTCCTCCACTATCAGTGCTTTGGTCCATTCCTCCGCGTTGAACACCATCCAGGCCTGGAATCCAAACATAAACAGTTGTCCTAGGATTACATCACCGCACTCAATCAAGAGGAACAACAGTGGCTTCCAGACCTTTGAAACCTCAACCTCCTCCTCCTTCACTACTCCATTTACCCAAAATTTCCTGCCATTCAGAACCCGCAATCCCATAGCACACTTCCTCTACACCAGCCCTAACTCATCCACCAACTTTGACAGAAGCAGTTTAACCATTGAACCTCTGTCCACCATTTCCCACACCTTCCTGCCTGCAATTTTCATTGAGATGTAAGCCAGTGGCACCAACACGGACTTGGACCAGCACAACTTGCGCTCCCCTTCCTCCTCTGCTGCATTCACCCGCTGGACCGTTGTCAGAACCCAACTTCACCCGTACTCCTTTAGTGCCTGCACCATCTTGTTGACAACCACTGGCAAAACCACAGCCAACTCCTGCAAGATGTTGGGCATTGGTGTTTCATTCCCCATTACCCATTGCACAATTTCTGCAGCATTCTTCTTCCCTCTGGAGCTAATTGGCAACGTGTTGCCTACCAGAACTTGCGCAAAAACTTTCAGGGCCTGGGCCAATGGCCGCTCCTTAACATCCACATCCATCCTCTCTCTCACCACCTGCTTGTCTGCTCCCAACGTCCTGACTTCAGCCTCCACAGGAGGAGTTTGCCACATCTTGGGAACAGTAACAATTCCCAAGCAATACCCAAGCGGCTCCAATGGGAGACCTGACGCATGCCCAAACCTGCTGCACTGGGGCTGGCTGACCGGCCCCCAAGTCCACCTGCTTGCCCATTGGGAATATGTAGGTTTTTGCGCACGCATGGACCAATCCCTCATCCATGTCCTTGGTCGATCCCGTGCAACCATACTTCCAATGACCTTTATCCCCGCAATAGGTGCACGTGCAGACCATGATGCTGCTTGAAGGCCTGCTAGTGGGCTGGAAGCCCTCCACCATTTGGGGCGGCAGCCCGCGCGGATGAGTCATCAGCTGAACCTTCATCCCATTGAGGAGAATCCGGAGGTCCCGTAACATTTCTGTGACCTTTTTCACCAGTATTTTTGATGAGCTCTGGGGCGCTTCCGGCTTTTCCACTGTTGATGGGCCTGCAGGAGGTGCCTGAGTCAGAGCTGGGGCTGAGGGATTTGGCAGCTTTTTTGAGACTTTTGGGAACAACCTGGCCGTATCCATGATTAGTTCCTCAAAATCAATCTTGCTCTCCACCTCCTGGCGGATGATGCTTAGGTCAGGAAGCAGCGCAACACTCCCATCCACTGATGGCTTAACCAAGCTGTGCTCAAACAAGTACCACTGGACCCGCGACTGGAGTTGTGGCACAAGACCACCCAGGAATGCCTGCTTCATTGCCCCTGTCTGCCCTTCTAAAACCTTGTTCTTCTCCAAATAGCCATAGATGCGCTTGAATATTGAAATGTATTTGGCCAAATCACCCCGCAATTGCTTCTTGTGCCACCCGCTCAAATTCACTCTCCCATAAGAGAGGCTTGCGCTTCCCCAACCTTGTCATCATCTTGCTCCGCAGTCTGGCCCAGTACCAGGCCCCATAGCCAGCCATATCCTCCACATCCCAAAGCTTAGTCTTGTCTGTGATGAATAGGAAAATGGTCCAGACCTTTTCCTCACTTGTTCCGTACTTGGAATCCGCAAAGTCCACCTTTCCAGGAAACTCCCAATATCCGCTGTGTCAAATTGGAGGTGCGGGAAGCCCTGCGGCATGAGCCATACCCAATGGGGAGCCTCAATTGCCTCTGAGTAATCCAAGCAAGGAGGAGCAAAGCCACCGGACCAAGCGGTTGGTGGCGGAGGAGGAGTTGGCCCACTAGGTTCTGACTGAGGAGGGAATTATGGAGGAATGTTTGACCCTGAATTAGTTGTTGGTAACATTGCATCTGCTACATTTGAGAGACTATGAAAAAAGATTAATTCCCGGCCAGACCCCCAGATGTGGAAAAAGAAGAGAGATATAGCCCTTAGTTGTCCTCAATTTTGGAAGTTATTGGTCCAAGCGTCTGTAACAAGGTTGGGGTTGATGAGTTTGATGAGAAAGGGACAATTGTAGAGAGAGATTTAAAGAAATTATGATGTGTATTCCTTCCAATCCAGCCAATCCTCTCTTTCCCAGATTATTATCCCATAAGATGTATCTCCTACAACCCAGAGTTGAGAGTGAGGTTTTTAAGTCCTCCCTTTCAAACCTAACCTAAGTACAAGAGCAACAGGAAGCCTAGCAACAAATTTTAAGAAAGAAAACCCTATGGCCCAGAACCCTAGCCCAAACCTACCCCAACTGTCCACTCCCTCCAAAACTGTTGTAAGACTCCAAAAGGTGCTAAGCCGTGGCAGTTCTGTGGAGGGGAAAGGTGCTGTTTAGGCTTCACTCCTAGGAGTTACAATAATATTTAAATGTAACCGGAATCAAGGTCCAGAACCTTATGGATGAGAAATCAAAGTAAGGGAAGAGGATAAGAGTTGTTGGTAGCGATGGAAACAACACTATCTGAGGCAAGATGGTGCAGGTAAAGACTTGAACAAATAAGTCAAGGTTTGTTCAGAGTTCAATAGAACAAGGCAGTTGTAAGTAACAACGCCCACAAGCTAATAACTCTGGTTGTCAGCAGCTGATTAGGAAAGATCAACTCAATCCCAACCAACCTCCAGGTTCTCAATGAACCTGCCCAACTCTCCGCAATCAAGCGCTTGAAGGGTACCAGATAACTGTGGGAGGCTGAACAAAACAAAAGCAATTTGTTTATGAAGCTCTAGAAGCAAATCAATAACAAATTTTGAGCAAGAATATCCCAACACTTCTCAAGGGACTCAAGAATAGCGTGGCGAATATTCAACCTTAAAGAAGAAGGGAGGTATAACACTCCAGGTTTTAATCTTAATAAAACCTCTTCAATCAAACGTGATTGGCTCCAGAAAGATGATCAAGGAGAGATCAAGACCAGTATGGTTGGAAAAAGGGATCAGAGTGGTATAACACACTCAAGAACTCAGACAGACAGGAATTCTTCTTCAACCAGCAAGGCTATTGGTTGGTGATAAGGATCAAGGTCACAAGGGACAGAGTTTGAGTATGGAGGCTCAAAGGATCAAGGGGCAATCATAGATATACCTGGATAAATTGCTCAGATAAGTGGGGAAGGATGCCCACGGATAAGTTTGATTTCTGATGATGTTCTGATGGATTTTCTTGGGCCAAAAGGCAGGGGAGAGCCCCTCCTTTTATAGCCATTAGGCCCTGTATACTATGTACAAGTGATACTACAAATAGTTGCGGAAAAAAAAAAAAAAAAAAAAAAAAAAAAAAAAAGATGACATGAGGGAAAAAAAAAGAAATGTTGCCAGCGTCGAGAATGACCGTGGGCAACCAGATGGACACCCGCGACAGCGGTCGCGGGTGTTGACAACGGCTGTTGTCGCCTGATTGGCGGCAACAGCGGGGTGAAGGTTCCGACGGCCGGGAGCAGTCGCTCGCGGTCGTCGGTTGGATCAGATGATGGGCAAGGATCTGAACTCGGATGAGCAGTGTTGAGTTTGGGAGGATCCAATGACCCCAAGGGAGCTGGGGAGATCGATTTGATTTTTGACGACCGTCGCGACAAGCGACAGCGTCGGTTGGATGAGTGGATCGGGAAGGATCAAATGAGGGGGTCGTGAGGGATGAGGATCAATGGATTCGAGACGAGCGGGTTGGGGAGGATGGCACCCTGAGAAGTTTTGATTGATAGGACTGGTGGGGGGGATGAATAGGACGGACCAATCGGGATCAGAAGGATCTGAGGACTCGAGCAGGGATGAGATCAGGGTGGATTGAGGCGGAGAATCGATTGGGGGTGGATGATGATGAGTCAATGGTGATTGAGTGGGTTGGGATGAGGAAAGGGTGGTGGATGAGTGTGGATGGAGTGGAGAGGAGGAGAAGGGATTGTCAAAAGTGGTTCGACGATTGCTTGCGTCGCCAAAAGTCAGAGCCGCCAGCGCGACAAGTGGGAGTTGAACATAAGAAGAGAGGATCAAAGCGGAGAGATAGGCAAGAGGCCTGTCCTAGACCGCTAGGACAGGGAGAAGTTGAGTGATGGGGGGAAATGAAGGTACCCATAGGGGTACAACCAAAAAATATATATATATATATATTTTTTGCCGTGGTGTCCCGGATTGGTCACCACATCTCTCCCCAACTTACAGACTGTCCCTAGTCTGCATCTAAAATTTGAAGGGAAAAAAAAAAGGCAGGGAACAAAGAAATTGAAGCAAAGATTGGCCATTTCTTGATCTTGAGAGCAATTGAAGAGTTGAGGAAAATATCTTGATTCTTCCAAATGAGCCCTAGAAGCGGCAGGAATAGAACAAGGAGGGCGTCCCAGGTGCTCACATATGTGGCATGCAGGAGAGTTTTACAACCAAAAATGCAGTAAATGACCCTGGTGGTGCACAATTGGGAGGACTTACTTCTGAGATAAGTTGCCCCCACAACAATGAAACTTCTTGACTTGATCAGCAGAGAACCTCCTGGCCAACCGAGTACCATCCAGCTCCTCCAAAACATAAGATCCACCTCTAACTTGATGAATCACTCAATAAGGGCCATTCCAACGATTAGAGAAAAGCTTGCCCCACTTGGTCTCCAAAGATTGATTATAAGCTAAAACTAGGTCACCAGGGTTCAAAGGCTCCCTGATTTGATTAGAGTGCTTGTCCTCCCAATACTGGACGGATTTTTCTCTGGACTCCATCATCTTTTGATAAGCTTCATCACAAACGTCTTCACTTCGCTCCAGTTGCTTGGATCTAGCAACTAACAGATCAGTGGTTGAGGACACCTCTTCCCAAGAGATACCCAAGAAGGATTCCATTTCCAGATCCAAAGGAAGGACTGCTCTTTGACCAAAGTTGATTTCATAAGGTGAGTAGCCAGTAGTCCTTTTGGTTGAGATTTGATCAGAGAAGAGAACAAGAGGAAGGAATTTGCGACAATTCTTGCCACTTTCACCAGCCAGTTTAACAAGTGCAGCCTTCAAAGGGGCATGGCCTTGTTCCACCATGCCTTGGCCTTCAGGATAATAAGGAGTAGTAACTCTATGTTGTCTAGGAAGGGATTGGATCATTTCAGCAAGCTTGCCCCCAAATTCAGAGCCACCATCAGTAGAGTAAGATTGAGCCAGGCCATAACGCATTGTCCAGGTCTCGTAGAGGAAAGCTGCCACTGATTCAGAGCTAAGGTTCTTAAGAAATTTTGCTTCAACCCATCTGGAAAAATCATCTCTAGCCACAATGAGGTACTTAGCACCACCTGCCTTAATATGAACCACATCCATAGCAATCCTTCCAAAGACAGTGGACTCCCCAGTAGGATAACGAATTTTTGCTGGGCGCCTAAGATCACGTTTTTGACAAACTTCACAACTCTTGCACCATTGGGAGACGGATTTCTTCAAAGATGGCCACCAGAATCGTTTGGATAATCGTCAATAAGTTTCGGTTTCCCCACGATGACCAAAGCCTTCATGGAGACTTTCAAGGATAGAATCTTGTTTAGAGGGAATAGTAACAACAATAAGAGCACAAGGATTGCCCCTCTTCATAAGTCTAGAGCCTTGAACAAAAAAATTAGAAGACTTTCGTTTAAGAGATCGAAATTCCTTAGCAGAGAGATCAGGAGGTTTTTGAAGAGTTGAAAGGTACTGCTCTAATTTAAACCAGAAGCCTTGTTGAAAGCCAGAATAATTTTCAGAAGAAAAAGAGAAAATAGGTTGGATTAAAGGTTCCTCTTCATTGAAATCGGTTCCAACATCAGATTTGTTGTCCCCAAGAGGTCGTCGAGATAAACCATCAGGCATGGTGAAAGATTTCCCCGGCCTGTGAACAATATCAAAAGAGAAAAGCTGGATAAAGGCCACCCAACAAGTCATAGGAGCATTGGGAAGACTGGGAGCGTTGATCATTTCAATGATGGATCAAGCATCAACTTGCAATTCAAAATGTGGGCCCCAGAGAATGGTTTGAAGTTTCTTCATCATTCGAGCCACACCACAGAGTTCCAGTTTGGGCTGGGAGTATCTAGATTCTACATCTGAAAACAACAAAGATTCATAAAGAGCAGGACGGTCCCAACCATTTTCATCTTCCTGAGTAAGGACGGCCCCAACAGATTGATAACTAGAATCGACAGCCAGCTTGATCTTGCCAGCTCCAGGTCCATAAGAGATCTTTTTCAAAACTATGTCTTTACCAACTATCCTTTTGAGTAGCTGGAAAGCACATTCACAATCTTGGGTCCAAATCCATTCAGCATCTTTTCTGGTTAGACGACGCAAGGGTGCACAGATTTTGGATAAAGATGGGATAAAGATTCTAACATAAGTGACAACACCTAGAAAGCCCCTAACTTCAGTTGGATTGTTTGGGGTAGGCCAAGAGATGATCTTGTTGACTTTGGCTGGTGCCATCCTTCTTCCTTCCTTGCAGACCACATGACCAACAATTTCCAGAGCAGGGACACAAGCCGCCAGTTTGGATCCAGAGACAGTAAGGCCAGATTCCTTGATTCAAAACAGAATCCTCTCCAAGGTAGTAGCATATTCCCAGATAAAACGACAAATTCCTGAATGCCAAGGTAAGAGCTCATTATCATAGTCAGATACTGGACCTTTAATTCCTCCATTGTCAATAAAGATACCAGCATGATCAGGGATTTCATCCTGGAGGATCCACATCATCTGAGCCTGATAGACTGCAACCGAGTTGGTGGCTCCTTGAGGCAATCGAGTAAGTTGAAATCGACCAAGAGGAGTATTGAAAGTAGTGAGAGGACGAGAAATAGGATGTAAGGATTGTTCGTCATAGCCGCCCATAATATCCCCTAGACCATAGAAAGCCCTCCCCGCAAAGGATTCAACAAATTCTTCAGTAGCAGGAGGGATACCAGAGTCTTTAATAGTAACTTTATTAAGAGGTTGAAGATCATGAACTATTCTAAGTTTACCATTACTCTTGAGGACACAGAAGACGGGGCTGGAGTAACTAGAAGTTGACTGTTCATACAGGCCAGTTTGAACTCGTTCCCGGACCAACTTGATGAATTCGTCAACTTTAGCAGCAGGGATAGGGATCTTTTTCTTTTGCCAAGGATCATTTTCAACTACAGGGATGATATAAGGGAGGTCATAGGATTCCCACAAGAGACCTCTCTCTTCTTCACAGAAAGCAATAGATTTTTCCCTTAGAGATAAGACATTTTTGATTAAATTTGACTCATCAGGAAGAAGCCATCCATCTGGACCAAAGTTGACCACCCTCAGACGTTCTTCAGTGACCCGTCCATTAGGCACAAAGGGACCAGTAAGAGATTGAGGAAGACCACGGTAAGGATCGCGAGATAGAGGAGGACGCATAAGGGGAGGATTGAGGTTGAGAGGCATAGGCTGGTTGACTGGTTGGATCTTCTTAGCAACTGGTTTATACTTAGTGGCAAAAGAGAGAAGTTCTTGTTTCCTCCAAGAGTTGACCAGAGAGACTTGATTATGAAAGCTGATTCCAAGTTCCAACATCTTCCAAGTCCAATGTTCTGCAATATCCTTGAAGGGTGCCTTTTCCATAAAAGGAGAACCAGGAGATAATACGTTGTTCACATGTGTGGCACAAGGTAGGGTTTCAAAAATGACGGTAAAAGATTTCCCTGGCAGTGCACAATTAGGAGGACTTACTTGTACCCCAAATTGCCTCCACTGAAGCCCATATTCCTTCATACCAAAATCACCAAAAAAGGAATTGCAATTAGGATCTAGTTTAGACTCATTGCGGAGTTTCAAACCGGAACTAAGAGAAGATTGATCAGACTTAAAAGTGGAAGGAAAAGAAGACACAACAGATCCAGAGAGAGAAGGAGATTGAGAAGAAATATTTTTGGATTTTTCTATTTTGATATGTTTTTGTTTTTTAATATTCTTGAGCTCAGAAGAGAATGATGAAAGGAATGAAAAATAAGCCTGAGGGATGGGAGTTGACCCTTGAGTTGCAGTCTGAGGCTGAAAAGAACTACAACTATTAGTAGGATCAACTATTCCCCTAAAAAATGAGAGGAACTAGGGTTATTCTTCTGCTTCCCCTTAAAAGATGATTTGGGAGAATGACCAGGAAAATCTCTTTCCCAATTACCAGAATCCAAAGAGCAAAGAGGAACTTCAATTTTCCTGCCATCAGCATCAGGGAGAAGAATTCTCTCCCCAACTTGATCAGAAAACATCAGGGTTGCACCAAAGTCCATTAAGAAGGGTCGTCCCAAGATCATAGGACTGTCCAAACGAGTGATCCAAAAGTGGCAGGTTCCAACAATATTTTGACCAATCCTGACCGGTACATCTTCAGCAATACCAACCAGTTCACAAGCTTGATTTCCTATCCCATAAACTGCAGAGTTGAAGCTGACCCTAGGACTAAGTTTGAGCTTGCAGGCCATAGCATCCAAGATTAAGTTAAGCTGAGATCCAGAATCCACAAGAGGAGAAACAGTTTGAGCTGAGTCACCAAGATAACAAGGAAGAAAGCCAAGGGGACAGGAATAAAGGTTGGAGTCTAAAGAAGGACTGGTTCCACCTGAGTCCTCCATTAAAGTGCCAGAGGAGACTTTGAGTTCTTCAGGGCCAATTTCCACATGTCGACGAGAGACCCATTTCTTCATTCCTTCAGCAACAGATGGAGAGATCCATAGGAGTTCAGCCACAGATAGATCAGTAATTTTGAGATCAGAAATTTTCTTTAATACTCCCTCCACAGCATTGGGGTGATCCTTGGAGATGCCCCTTTCAAATCAAACTTTGGGCTGGGTGGGGGGAGGAAGTTCAGGTGACGCAGAATCTAAGGTAGGATTAGAAGGTTGAGGTGAGGGAGAAGGATCAGGGTGATCTGGGAACCTTTCCATGAGTGGTTCCTTTTCCACCTCCATGTCTGCTACATCAGAGGAAGGAGACTTGAGTGATGATCGACGTTTAACGGGTTTTCGAAGGATTGAAGTTGGCAAGGAAGGAGCCTTATGAGGTTTAGGTTCCTCATGTCGTTTCCTGGCTGGATCAGATTGATAAGTAGTCCCAGCAAGACTAGAGGAAGAAATAGCTGGAGGATACCAAGGTTGGAGGGTACCACAGGATGATCGAAATTCAAAGGAAGCAAGAGATGCTTTCACAGGAGGTGATGGCTGGTAAGAGGCCACCACATGTTGGATAGTACGAGACGAGTCAAAAGGGATTAGGGCACCATTAGGGAGGAATTAAATGTTTCCCCTCTGCTCTACCAATTTTTCCTTTAGGTTCTTCTGAAGTTCTTGGCATTGTCCGGTTCCATGGCCTTCCCTATGACAGTAGTAACAGACCAGAGTTGATTTGGGGACAGAAGAAGGAGTTTTAGGAGTAGCTAGCGAAGAAATCTTTTGATCTATTTTGTTCTCAAAGGCTCTAAGTAACTTGGTGATTTCATCTATAGTAGTAGGTTCCCGATTGGAATTAGGATCTGCTTTAGGCCTACGATCTGCCTCCATTTTAATCATAATATTGTTTGACTCTTTAAAAGAAGTTGCATCGACCGGTTCAGTAGTTCTAGGCTTTTCAAAGGTAAGAGCAGTTTGACCTTTCATGACTTTATCCACAGTACTCCTAAGGGTAAGAAAAACAGGGAGCTTGAATTGATTATCCCTGGTGGTAATCATGGATCCAGATTTGACCAGTTCTTCTTTAATCCTTTCCTGCACAGCCGACAAAAAAGATTGGAAGAACTTTGCTCAAATTTCTTCCACTCTGTCAATGTGATCGTTTCGGATAAGATAGTTTTGAATGGGATCCCAAGACTTCCTAAAAATCTGATAGTCAGAGGCTGAAGAAATACCACCATTGGAGATCCACTGAGAAACCAGAGCATCCAAATCCTGCAGAGTAAACCTAGCCACATCTATTTTACCACAGTATGCCAACATAGCCTTCCTGAGAAGCGTCCAGTTGTGGGATTCAAATCCCTCGAAAGACTCAATTACCTCCATAACTTCATCAGAGGAGATAAAGAACCGCAACTGATAAGCCATATCAAATTCACTAGCTCCATCCACTTCAGCAGCCATTTTGTAGGAGTCCAAGAATGGCTTGACATTTGTACCGTTGAAGCCTAAGTTCTTGTTCTGAGGTTTGATCTTTACCATCTTAGGTTGGACAGGGGTGGTTGGAGTAGCGGAAGATGCCATATTGAATAACAGAGTTCCTAGGGGATCCAAAGAGCAGATTTCCAAAGTGGCTCACAAGTGTGGCAAGAGTAGGGTTTTGCCAAAAACAACAAGTATCTTGCCCAAGCGTTGCACAAATTGGGAGGACTTACTTCTAGGATAAGTTGCCTCCACGGATCAGATTTGAGAAGAGAAAAAAATGGAAAAAAAAATTGGATTTCGAGGTTGACTTTAAATGTCTTGGGACTGTAAATTCCAAGGTTGCTGGTTCGATCCCGGCCTGGGGGACCAAATGTAAGACTCCAAACGGTGCTAAGCCGTGGCAGTTCTGTGGAGGGGAAAGGTGCTGTTTAGGCTGCCCTCCTAGGAATACAATAATATTTAAATGTAACCGGAATCAAGGTCCAGAACCTTATGGATGAGAAATGAAAGTAAGGGAAGAGGATAAGAGTTGTCGGTAGCGATGGAAACAACACTATCTGAGGCAAGATGTTGCAGGTAAAGACTTGAACAAATGAGTCAAGGTTTGTTCAGAGTTCAATAGAAAAAGGCAGTTGTAAGTAACAACGCCCACAAGCTAATAACTCTGGTCGTCAGCAGCTGATTAGGAAAGATCAACTCAATCCCAACCAACCTCCAGGTTCTCAATGAACCTGCCCAACTCTCCGCAATAAAGCGCTTGAAGGGTACCAGATAACTGTGGGAGGCTGAACAAAACAAAAGCAATTTGTTTATGAAGCTCTAGAAGCAAATCAATAACAAATTTTGAGCAAGAATATCCCAACACTTCTCAAGGGACTCAAGAATAGCATGGCAAATATTCAACCTTAAAGAAGAAGGGAGGTATAACACTTCAGGTTTTAAGCTTAATAAAACCTCTTCAATCAAACGTGATTGGCTCCAGAAAGATGATCCAGGAGAGATCAAGACCAGTATGGTCGGAAAAAGGGATCAGAGTGGTATAACACACTCAAGAACTCAGACAGACAGGAATTCTTCTTCAACCAGCAAGGCTATTGGTTGGTGATAAGGATCAAGGTCACAAGGGACAGAGTTTGAGTATGGAGGCTCAAAGGATCAAGGGGCAATCATAGATATACCCGGATAAATTGCTCAGATAAGTGGGGAAGGATGCCCACGGATAAGTTTGATTTCTGATGATGGTCTGATGGATTTTCTTGGGCCAAAAGGCAGGGGAGAGCCCCTCCTTTTATAGCCATGAGGCCCTGTATACTATGTACAAGTGATACTACAAATAGGTGGGGGAAAATGAAAACATAATAAAAAAAAAAAAAAAAAAAAAAAAAAAAAAAAAAAAAAAAAAAAAAAAAAAAAGATGACATGAGGGAAAAAAAAAGAAATGTTGCCCGCGTCGAGAATGACCGTGGGCAACCAGATGGACACCCGCGACAGTGGTCGCGGGTGTCAACAACAGCTGTCGTCGCCCAATCGGCGGCGACAGCGGGGTGAAGGTTCCGACAGCCGCGAGCAGTCGCTCGCGGTTGTAGGTCGGATCAGATGATGGGCAAGGATCTGAACTTGGATGAGCAGGGTTGAGTTTGGGAGGATCCAATGACCCCAAGGGAGCTGGGGAGATTGATTTGATTTTTGACGACCGTCGCAACAAGCGACGGCGTCGGTCAGATGAGTGGATCGGGAAGGATCAAATGAGGGGGTCGTGAGGGATGAGGATCAATGGATTTGAGACGAGCAGGTTGGGGAGGATGGCACCCTGAGAAGTTTTGATTGATAGGACCGGTGGGGGGGATGAATAGGACGAACCAATTGGGATTGGAAGGATCTGAGGACTCGAGCAGGGATGAGATCAGGGTGGATTGAGGCGGAGAATCGATTGGGGGTGGATGATGATGAGTCAATGATGATTGAGTGGGTTGGGATGAGGAAAGGGTGGTGGATGAGTGTGGATGGAGTGGAGAGGAGGAGAAGGGATTGTCAAAAGTGGTTTGACAATTGCTCGCGTCGCCAAAAGTCAGAGCCGTGAGCGCAACAAGTGGGAGTTGAACATAGGAAGATAGGATTGAAGCAGAGAGACAGGCAAGAGGCCTGTCCTAGACCGCTAGGACAGGGAGAAGTTGAGTGATGGGGGGAAATGAAGGTACCCATAGGGGTACAACCAAAAAATATATTATTATTTTTTTTTTTTTTTTTTTGCCGTGGTGTCCCGGATTGGTCACCACACTGTTCCCCCCATTTTTACGTATGTCCATTTTTCCTTCCCATGGCGCGGCCCTCCGCCGCATTGTACTTGGAGCCCCCCCCTTTTATCCATCCTCCTGCGTCTGCAAATCCCGTGATCCGCGGATTGGTCTGCGCCTATGCTTGCGCGGACCCTCCCTGCGCATGTAACCCCTCTATTTCCCCCCTCCTGCTTCCCAAACTAGCCGCCTGCAAACTCAGTCAGGTTGGTGTTGTCCAAGCAGTTTGCAAGCCCACCACGCCCGTAGTAGGCCCAACCTGCACCCGGTGCTGAGCCCCGCAATCCCTACTGCTGAGCCCGCAGCGGCTGCTGCTGAGACCGCGGCAGGCACTGCTGAGACTGCGTGCACCCTGAATGCTGAGACCAACCTACCCAACTTCTGAGCACGCAGCCTGAAAAGAAGTTCCCAATCTGAGGTTATAAATACAACACCACAACAACCAGAGGTCAAATCCAACTGTGAAACATTTTGTTCCTCAATTGTCACCCTAGATGAGGATGCAATTGGGACTTTCAATGTTTCATTACCTAAATCCTTTTTTTCCAAAGATTTTTTAAGGGCACTATTGATGTGATCCTTCAATGCAGCCATGTCACAAGGAGGGCTTGCCACTGTTCCCATAATACAAAAAAATTGAAATGCTACTTCAGTATTCAATCCAACTTTCAAATGAACAACTGCAAATTTTTCTCACTTTTGAGTTTATAAAGATGTGTCAAATTTCACTTTAATATCTAGGATACTTCAATTGATTTCACTTTTATTTAACTTTAATTTTGCTTTGGTATTGCTAGGTGTGGTCCAACCGTGCCACATAGTATATGTCGATCCCAAATTTGGGTTGAGGGAACCCAAGTGTGTTCCAGGGGGTGCCCAAAATTCTTGCACCACTTCCAGGGGGTTGCGCACCCCCAAAAATGGTGGATTTGAGCTATGTACAGGGTTACACGGCGCAAAATTGCTGTTTCCAAGGGTTAAATGGTTCCTATACAACCCCCCTGGTGGTTGCGCGTGTTTGGAACAGCCCTTTGTAGTTGTCTATGGGCCGTGTAGGGCCCTAAACAACTACCACACGATTGGAGAAATGAATTTAACATTACCCTTACCCCATTTCCCCCCTCATGGTGCCCATTTGGGGCTATTTTTCCCCAAATGGGCCAGGAAAACATGTTTAACCCCCACTCACAACTTGCGCATCCCCTGGGTGGTTGCAAATCCCTAATTGCAACCTGTAAATGGTTTAAAATCACCAACTGCAACTTGTAAAGGTTTTCAAATCCTCAATTGAGACTCAAAAATGGTTTCAATTGGAGGTTCACAACCCCCCAGGGGATGTGAAAGTTGTGAGCAACTTTGCTTTCTCCTTGTTGAATTGTGATTTTCAATTCAAAATTCATGTGGCTTTTGAATGGAAATTCAGGCCAGTTTTCAAACCCGGGGTTGTTAATTTAACATTTCCATAAAGAAAAGACAATCAAAAGAAAAAAACTAGGATTGAAAAAAATTTTCAAAACTAAAACAAAAATCAAATCAAAATAAGTTAAACATTAATTGATAGAAATAAGCCTAAAAGAACAGAAATTGTTTTTTCAGATTCCCTATCCAGTTTCAAACAATTATTTAGGTACTTGAGCTTCTTGCAGCGCCTTTTTATTTTTTTTATTTTTTATATTCCAAAGATAAAAAATAAAAAATAAATTATAACAACTGTTTAAATGCCATAAAACAAGATTTTTAAAAGAATAAAAAATAAAAATAAAAAAAGTTGTAAATTTCATATAGTTTCCCTCAAGCAACTACATTGCAAAAGAAGTGAGTTATACCAATTGCAACAACTTTCTGCATCTCAAATCAATCAAATGGGCCACAGCTTGGAGTTACCCCAATTGGAAAAAATCCTGTGGTTGTGCAAGCCAAACACTTCTGCAACTACACCTAGATTCTACTTGAATGCCAATGCCATTCTTGATTTGGTGGTTTCACCACCAGAACCACCTCATCTTCCAACCAGAAACCAATCAAACAATCCCCTCAGGAATTCAAGTGAATATCTATCCAACTTCCATGCCAAGTGCTTCCAACCCACTTGACCAAATGATCCAAGGACAACCATCAATGCAGGACCCTCAAATCCAACTCACCTACCAAATCAAACCCAATTTCCAGACATAATGAACAAACAACTGCGAAAAATTTGGCCCAATCAAACAAACACTCAAGAAACAAAACCCAAGAATTTCAATCAAATCAAAAATCAACAAACCCAATAAAAAAATAAGCAAAGGTATAATCTCAACCTACATCCCAATACTGATAGTTCAACATGCAAGAGGGTAAAATATACACAAAAAAGGAACCATCACTACTTCTTAGACCACAGGTCTTGTAGCAAACATACCCAGACTGCACCCAATTAAAATTGAGACTAATGAGTAGATAGACTAAAAAACCACAGACCTGCTGGTCAGATCATCCTTAACATCCTCATCACTGCCTTGACCTGAAGATTTGATTCCAAGGCCATCAAGCTGGCCCCACTATTGTGGCATCTTCCTGCACCCTATTTTTTCCTCATTTTTTAATAGAGCAAGCTATTTCAGATTTGCTAGTTTTTAGAAAAAGAGTAGTAAATCCCAGATTCAGGATTAAGATCCCTGCAATTCAATCAAAAAAGCCTCAATACCAATCTGTTTGTGGATTAGATCCATTTAAGTATTTTCACTCAAACATTGATTTTATTTTACTTGACTATTTTTTATCCTTTAATTAGAATATAATAAAAACAAGTTTTCACAATGGAGACCACCCCTTTTACCACCCCTTCTATTTTCAGCTATTTTCACTGTGAAAAATATTTTATGTGCTCAAAGCTTTGATTTAAATCAAAAATCTTTTTTTTTCAATCTTTCAATGATATTCTAAATACCTGAAATAAAAGAAAGTTTTATTTCTGATGTTCAATAAAATCTTGAATTGGACGTGTTATTTTGGATTCATTTTATGTTTAATCCAAATTTTTTGCGGCCATAAATACATCCAAAATATTTAAAAAAGAAAATTCAACCTCCTGAATTTATTTTCAAGCTTAATGAGAATTTCAAACCAAAAAATAATTCATGGAAAATTCAAAGGAATTTTTACAAAAATGAATCGAGTCATTTTTTCTTATTTCATTGATTTTGAAATTGATTTTTCAAGGTCTTGAAATACTTCAAAACTTGTTCTGATTTTCTAGAAAATATTTGGAATCTAATCTAAAAGACTGTGGTGTCAGAAATTGCAAAATAAAAACTTTTTGAAATACCTGTGTCTTCAAGGAATTGCCAGTGTTTGAATAACATAACAGGGATGTAAAATAACCACATATTTATTCAGGGGTAAGGCTAGTTAAAAAAATAATGCACTAAGAAAAATTGAAAAAATTCAAAGAAAAAATCAAAATAAAAAAGCCAAAAATAATTAAAGATAATAATAATAAGGGCAGTGTTAAATCTGTGTCCCAGCACAACCTGTTCAAAACCCAAAATTGGTTGTGGGGCACTTTTCACAGCCCATCTGAGACCTGAATGGATTTTTGAAAACTGAAGAGTTGCAAATAGCTGTTGACACCCTTTTCAATACTACATGGTTTCAAGCGCCATAAGCCAAAATATAAAATATAAAAAAATATAAAAAATTCAAACAAAACAAAAGAAAAAAAACCAAAAAAAGTTTAAAAAAAATTTTAAATTTTAAAAAAAAAATTAAACAAATTTAATAAAAAAATTGAAATTTTCACAACTCCAGGGCCATGAATGGACTTTCACGGCCCTATAAATAAATAAAAGTAAACAATTAAAAAGTCTAACAAATCAAAAAACTGTGCCCAAAAAAAATGAAAAAAATGCAAAAATATAAATTTAAAGGAACAATCTACATAAAATACAGCCATGAAGCAGTATAATATTTTAATAGAATACAATAGAACCACTTCAATGGACTAACCCTGAATTAAAAAGGCCAAAAAAACAATTTCAACTTGTGTTAAGGTGATCCCATCATAAGAAGTAAAAATACTCCTTATGATGGGATCTTCCCAACACAAGTTGAACTGAATTACCATTCAGATCTTATTCAAAAAACTCACAATAATGATTTTAACTAAAAAAACTCAACATAATGATGTTCAAAATGTGATAAACCTTTATATTAATATAATTACAAGGTCAGCATCACCAGTACATGTTATATCAAACCCAAATGATGAAATAAAAACCCAAACAATGAATTTATGTGATTTTTATATATTAGAATACAAATCCAGTTGATCTTTGAGATCATCAACCCAACCAGATGCATTCTTTGAATTAAAAGAAGAATTTTTTTCTACAATTGTTGTCATTGGAATCATATCTCCCTCAAGTATTAAATGAACCAAGTGGTTATTGTTAACAAAGCAAATGAACATGGCATCTGATGGTTTTTCTACACACATTTTCACAGGATGAAAGGAAAAAAATGAAGCCAATTAATGTAAATAAATTGGCCTTCCATACGTTTCTGCTATTATTTGGCCCATATTTAACTTTTCAAGCCCTTTTTAAGGCCAAATTTGTTCATTGCTGTCTCTAAATCACGCCTTTTTTCAATCTTTTCAACCTCATTGATACCCCCAATCATCTTAGAATATCATTCCTTATTTTTCTACAATTTGTTTATATTTTATCATTTCCCTTTGTGATGAAAGCCTGATACAGAGAGCACAAGGAAGGTCAGCTGAGTATTGAATTTCTGTGGAACAATTTATTTCTATCATGATGAATGGGAGAAAGAAAGAGAGATACAAGCTATAAATGAAACTACATACCTGAGACAGAGAATTCCAGGCAGGTAATCTGAGTGTTGGATATCTGTGGAAGGATGAGAAAGGTATCCCAACCATTTCCTTGGTCTCAGGTATACTAAAGCTGAGATATCACAGAAGGTGAAATGGGAGTGACAAGTCTGGAGCACACAGGAAAAAGATGAGGTAATTAAATTAGATGACAGCAAACATGAAATATCTCAGAGTCCCCCATTGCTAAAAACCTGGAGAGAGAAGGAAAAGAATAGAAAAAGATAAAAAGATAAAAAAAAAGGAAGTAAATACAACATGGATTAGGAAGAAGAATTAGATTATGCCAAAAAGAGACTGTTATTTTTCTTGAAGGATTTCAGACAGAGGCTTGGTGATTACAATGGAAAGCATTTTATATGTCAACACATGAAGGATGTTGAACTGTTTTTTTGCTACACATTCCCCAAAAAATTGTTACTGGTTTTGGATTTTCTTTCTTCTTGAGTGATGTTCTGGGTTCCTAACCAGTCCTTCAGCTCCCTTGTTATCATTATGCAGTGGAATAGTCTCTATAGGCCAAACATGGAGCTCTTCCAGGAGAAAACAAATCCAAAGGCCCTCTTGGAAAGAGTATGCTAAGGCCTTTTATTTGGATTTGGTGCTGAATAGAGACACTTTTGGTTTTTTTCTGGGTTTCCAGGAAATTAGGCCAGATCAAATACAAGAGTTGTAGCCAGTATTGAGGCGCTTTTCATCTTGGTCTTCTTCACAGTTGGATTTGGAGAAGCCCAATCAGGTTAGCCTTCTGCCTAGGAGCAGACAGAGGGACTTGGTGGATATCAAATATTTTAGAACTCTTGAAACTGAATAACAAAGAGTTCCTGACTTTTTTCCTAGGAATTGGGACATTCAATTTAGGGGCAAGGCAATGTCTGGTCTTTTTCATTGGGAGATCAAAAGTAGGCTGCCTATTGTCCCATGACCACCCCACGTACTATAGGGCAATCTTAGATGATTGTGAGAGTAAAGGGAGAAGCTGAGTGTGAGGGAAAATGCAAGATAGCAAGGCTGAATTCAAAGTAAAAAACTTATGATTTTGTGGCTCAAAAAACAGAAATAGGCAGGAATTGTTCCAATTGAAAGGAACTAAAGCCAAGCCTGATGTGATGAATGGATTTAACAAATGCAAGAATGTATGAAATTAACTAACTTAGGAGAAAATCTTAAGGCAGGCAACGCAGCCTTAATGGGGTAATCCAAAGCTGACTAGGTAAAACCCAATGGATGGCCAACTACAGCTAGAGAGCAGTAAGGCAATGAGTGGCAGGAACAGAACAAAAAATGAAATAACAGTACATTTGTTTCCAAGGTTTTAGCGTAGGTGCAATACAATAGAATATGAGTGTACAAGAACTTAATGGATGAGACAGGAAGGAATGACATGGGAAGACAATGTGAATATGAAGATGTAGTTTATGCAGTTTAAGGGACTAGTCCATTTGCAAAATATACAGTTAATGTGGCTTTCTAGGCATGAGTGCAAACTAGTGTTAGTGCGTGACCAAGAATGGAAGTCAAAGGATTGATGATATAGAGACTAGAAGGGAAGATTTTGAATGGATGATTGACCGTTATTTAGAGTTGACTGCAAGATTTTCAAGTAGATAATGAGTTGCCAAGATTGGAATTTTTTTACACAATCCAGAGGTAGTAAGTGGAAGGCACCATTGATTTTGTGCTTTATTTTTGTCACACTTATGGACTGAGGTAGATGGTACTGAGAAAAAGGATATGTCAAATTGGGCAAGAAAATAACCCTTAAACTTAGAGCATGACAGTTTCCCAGGTATAACGCCACAAGCTCCTGCAAGTGTTCAGATGATTTTCCCATCAATTCCAGAATTCATTTTACCTACTGTATACCCTTTAATTGATAATTTAATTTATTGCTTTTAAATAAAATTTTAGATTAACTATTTTGTCATCCTCATCTTGTTGTTTCAAAAACTGCATTTACCAAAATGAAAGCTTTTTCCCCAGTACTGCTGCTTGGGCTCTCCAAGGCAAGTGCAAGCAATTCCATTTTTGAAAAGTAGCTTGTACATTTCTTTTAAATAGCAAACCATTGATTGATACCCCAGTGGCCTCCACAAGTGAAGTAAAAAGTTGAAGATCTTCTCCACAAGTGAATTATCACATCCTGCCAGTGCTGGAGATTAAATTCTTAGGAGTACAGAACCCAGTTTATTAAGGGTAGAGACTGACTAAATGGGAATATGAGAACTAATATAATGTAACCATGGCTCTTTGTAGTATTGCCAAGATTCTGAAGGTACAGAAATGACACGCCACCACCACCACCACCACCACCACTGAATTTTGGACCATTGGCCAATTTCCAAGCAGACCAAATGGATTCCAAGGTGAAATTTAAGGAGCAAGTTGCAGCGGTAACCAAGGAGACAAGGGAAGAACAAGTGGAAGCAGAAGGAGGAAATTGAATGGGAAACAAGGAGGTAGATGAGGATAATGGAGGAAATGGAGTGGAGGAAATAAATGAAATTGGACAAGAGGACAGGTTTGGAATGGAAAGATATTAGACGGAAGGAAATGGGAGGGAAGGCAAACCAAGTGTGATTTGTGGTGCCAATCAAGACTAATGCAATGAAGTTGACTGGAAATTTTGGAGACGGTTTTTTGCAAGAACAAAAAAAGAGAGCTTATGGAGAACCCTTGGAGGGAGGTGGATGGAATGCCTGGCCAAAGAGGGCTTGGACTGCAAAATGCAAGGATATTTTCAAGAATCATTTGGTCACAAAAGTTCTTGTGTTGCGGCAAATTTTGAATCTGATAAACAAGGAGAATTTGGATGAATTTAGTCCAATGATAGCAGAATTGACCAAAAATTGGGAATAGGCAGACAAGAAATAAAGGAGAATTTGTAATTTCTTATTTAATTTTAGTTTTTTAATTTATGTATGTTTTTTTCCTTTCCCTTTTTTTTGGGGGGGGGTAGATAAAGGGTTTTTGTTGCTTGAAATATGGAGAATATATAAATGCAGAAAATCCAGGTTTCATTGAAAAAAAGAAACAAATTAAAGAAACTGGAAATGAGGTAGGATGGGATGGAATGAGAGGTGTGATGGGATTGATGAGATGGAATAGGATGGAAATGTGGAATGGGATTTGAAGGAATGGAATTAAGATTGGCAGGGTTTGCTAGGGAAGTTTTCATGGAAGTCTCAAACCAAATAGGGATAGTTGCAGAAATGATGGGAAGGTTTCCACAAGGTGGGATCTTTTTCAGACCGGAAGCCAGTCAATTTTAAAATTTATTAGAGTTTTCCTTTGCATAACCTGGAATCCAGAATACAGCTTACTTCCCACTCTAGATGATCTTGGAAATTGACCGGTTCCAGAGAGGGATAAGTCTTGCCCAGGTATAGGACTCAAGCTGGCCCTAGTAGAGACACATTGAAGACTGGGTGGATACCTTTCCATTTTGCAGGTAAGGTAAGTTTGAAGGCATTGGGATGGATGAATTATTTTACTTTGAAGGGGCCAAGTTTCCTTTCATACAGTTTTTGTGTTGGCCAAGCACTGCAAATGTTGCAAGCATTGAGCCATACCTGATCTCCTACTGCAAAGGTTGATGCCATTGTAAGACTACAAGCAGTGCTGAGCCGCAGGCATTTCTGTGGAGGGGAAAAGGTTCTGTTTAGGCTGCCCTCCTGAGTGTTACAAAAATATCTAAATGTAACCTGAATCATAATCCATAACCTTGTAAATAAGGAATCAATGGAAAGGATGAATTTTGGTAGCAGTTGGCAGCAATGGAACAACATTATCTGAGGCAAGATGGTGCGGGAAAAGACTTGAAAAAACTAAGTTAAAGTTTTTTCAGATTTCAATAGAACAAGGAAGTGCAAGTAAAAATGCCCACAAGCTAATAACTCTGGTTTTCAGCTGAAGATTAGGAAAGATGAACTCAATTGCAACCAACCTCCACTCTCCGCAATCAAGTGCTTGAAGGGTACCACATAACTGTGCGTGGCTGTATAAAACAAAACTATTTGTTTTATGAAGCTCCAGAAGCAAAGCAGTAACAATTTCAAGCAAGAATAACCCAGCACTTCTCAAGGAAATCAATAATAGTGTGGTGGAATTCAACTTCAAAGAAATAAAGTTAGTTTTAACATTCCAGGTTTCAAGCTTTGAGAAACCTCTCAGTCAAAGGTGACTGGATCCAGAAAGACAATCAGGTGACTAATCAAGACCAAAGTGGTCAGAGAAAGGGATCAAAGGTGTGGTTTAACACACTCAATAATTCAACCAAATGGATTTTTCTTCAACCAGCAAGGCTATTGGTTGGTGATAAGTATGAGGATCAGGGGATAATCAACAGATATATCCAGCTTTATGAAGATGATGATGACAATGACACAGGGGATACCCTTATTTATTGATCAGAGGATGATATGATTGATTGATACCACAATGTGGATGATGATGATAGCTTAATGATGGGGCAAAAAGGCAGGGTAGCAACCCTCCTTTTATGGGCATGAGGCCTTGTAGACTACGTACAAGAAAATGACACAGATGAGAGAGGAATTTTTTTTTTTTTTGGAATAGAAGTGAAATGATGAACAAACTTTCAAAGACATGATCATGATTTGAGAAAGAAATTAAGGAAAAACAAGGGAGAAAAAAAACCAAAAGGGGAAAAAATATGCCCTGAGGCCAAAGATGGTTGCTAGATGAACTTGAGCAGCCACAAAAGTTGCAACTGCGGGCAGAGAACAGGATTGGCCGCAACAGCAAGCCAATTGCTGATTGGAGTCATAATATTGGTGGAAAACCACTTCCAAAGGAGTAGCTCAATCCGCCAATGGATTGAGCTGGATGGGGATGATTGTCACAGTAAGAGGCTGAATAAAAGATTCATTAGAAAAAGACAATGGAAAAAATAAAACACAAAAAAATATGAACCTGAATAAAATCCAAACAAAGTAGTCACAGAGAAGATAAAGAATAAGGACCACTGTTTGGAGTAGCTTCATGGTTTGAGGTTGCCTTGAGTTGAGGAAGTTCAAGTATTCAATTCTTGACAAGTCCCCAAGATATAACCTTGAGTAAGATGTTTTTGATTGGAGGTGGAGGCCCTAAGAGTTTCCTGAGCAGCAAGTCCAGATGAGTTCCTGTAGGCTATTTAAGTATTCAGTTGGTTTGAAGTGAGACTTGAGTAGGTTTGAAATGGGGTCTTGACACCCGTGGAAATCAAGTCTTGATTCCCGCGGTAAATGTGAGATGACAGAAATGGAAAGAAAGAAGACAAAACAAAAGAAGGGTGGACACAAAGAAGAAACAAAAGGAAAAAAATAACTGAAAAACACAGCCTTATGAAGGAGCAACAGGAAAAGAGGGGGGGGAAATATATAAGATAGTGTATTAAATCAACAGCCACCCTTGTTTTCAACTCTTTTCATCAAAATCTGATCAGGTTGAGGCACCTCTCTTGTCTCATACTTGCTAGTGGTGTAGTTAGAAAGTCCTCCAAATTTTCAGTAGAAGAATTTTTGACTAACTTGATCTCACCAGTTTCAATTTCTTTGCCAATGCAATGGAATTTTAGGTCCATATGTTTGGTGCAGAACCCAGATTGATTGGCACACTTAGAAGCCAATTTGATAAAACCTTTGTTGTCCTCATAGAGGTGAGTGGGATTTGATAAAGGATCTTGAAACACCTCTTGTATGAAGTGCTTGAGCGTTTCAATTTCTTTGATTCCATTGGCCACTTATTTTTACTCAGATTTGGTTGTCAACAAGGAGACTGTTGATTTTTTTCAAGAATTCCACAAGACTATGTTGCCCTTCCAAGTGACAACAACGCCCAAGACAGACCTTCAAGTGGTAGGGCAGGTGGACCAGTCCAAGTCAACATAAGCTACTAGATCTTCAGACAAGCATTGCTTTTTTTACATGATTCCTTGATCAACAGTATTTTTCAAGTAGTTCAGCACTTGAAGTCCAGAATTGTAGTGGTTCATTCCCGGGGAGCTAAGAAACTGAGACAGGTGGTTAGTTTCCAAAGTAATATCAGGTCTGGAGTTCACACTAATGTAAAGCAGTTCACCAATTGATTTTCAATGATTAATTCCAGAGTTAAGAAGTTAGGATTGCTCCTCCAGAGAAGCTTGGTGAATATGTTCATTCAGTTTGAGTCAAGTGGAGTTTTTCTTGAAATTTGGGAGATTTCATTGGGGGTCTAAGGAGGTGATGTAGGAGTTTTGGGAAATTTTAATCATTTCATCTGACACAGTGACATTGATTACAAGCAGCAGCAAGGATTGGCCTAAATATTTACTGTTGAACCTAGATTGAATTAAATTCAAAAAGTTTTGAGGGATATTGCTAAAAATAGAAATGTTGCCTACATGTATATAGAGGCAGGTGTCTGAGTTCCAGAAAACACAGTTGTCACTGGCGCTTCTTTTGAAACCTACGCTTAAGAACCATGAGCTAAGAGTTTGTACCAGGCTTGAGGGGATTGTTTGAGACCGTATAAGGCTTTGATAAGCCTCAGGACCTTACCAGAGGAAACCTTTACATTGGCCAGCAGTATAATGTGTACTTTCTCTTCAAGCAGGGAATTAAGGAATGCTGACTTCAAATTTAGTTTGCGGAACTGCAGACCATTGTTCACTGCAAAGGAGATCATCATTTGGAGTGAGTTCTTGTCTCCAGTGGGCGCAAAGGTGGTGTTGTAGTCAACTCCTTCCTCCCAGTTGAAACCTTGAACTTGGTAATCTGTTGGTGTGCATCACTTTTGGTTTGGAAGACCCAGACACACTTTAGTTTTTACAGGGATTGATCATTGGTGGTTTCTTCCCAAACTTGATAAATTAGTATATCTTGTATTTCTTTATCCATAGCCGCAATCCGCTTGAGTTTATATTTTTAGGCAAGAGCTTGAGCCAGAGACTTGAGGTCAGAGTATCTGGCATCCAAAAGGAAGAATTTGGGGGAGTCACGCCTTTTGGAGTTCAGGATGTTGTCCTTGTGCACAGTATCCAGTCTGGGACACTTGACAGCAGGAGTCATTGGCAAAGTGGAAGCTTTGGAAGTTGAGGTGGGCGGAAACTCAGAAGTTTTAGAAGATATATCAACAACAGGAGGAAACTCAGGAGCAAGCTGATTGGAATTACTAGGAAGAGAGGGTATCAGAGGTTCATTGATTGCTGTAGCTGGATATGGAAAGCTGGAGAGGTTGAATTTGACATTGGAAGTAGAAACACCTTTCTGGGTCTGCGGATTCCAGATCCTATAGGTAAAAAAATTGTTTGAGTAGCCAATCAAGATGCCTTGGAAGCCTGTTTGATCAAGTTTAAACTTGCAGAGGGCCTTGGGAATCAATACATAGGCGGAGCATCCAAAAGGCTTTAGTTTTGAGTAGTTGAGACTTCTACCATACCAGAGAGTGTAGGAGACCTTGAAATTGTTTTTGAACACAGGAATTAAGTTGAGTAGGTGAGTAGCAGTGGTAACTGCTTTTGCCCAAAAGGACTGGGGCAGTTTGCTTTGAAAGAGGAGACAGCAAGCTTTTTCAAGAATGGAACAATTGTTTTGTTCAGCAAAACCATTGTTTTGGGGAGTGTATAAGGGGGAAAGAATTGATGATTAATTCCCTTTTCCTTGCAGAAGTGAGTGTAGTCAAGACTTGAGAACTCACCCCCGTTATCAGAGATTATAGTGATGACCTTATTATTTGTCTGTTTCTCAGCATGTTTGATGTAGTCTTTCAGAGCTGGAAAGGCTTCATCTTTTGAATTGAGCAGAGAGATGTATTTGAAGTGAGTGAATTGATTGATGATAGAGAGAAAGTACTTTCACCCTCCATGAGATTCAGTTGGAAAAGGACCAACAAGATCAAGGTGAATGTCTTCCAATGGAGACAAGACCGGTTTTAATTGACTTTTAAAGTTGGTGGCAGACATTTTGCAAGTAAGGCATGTGGAGCACTTTGAGGCAAGTCCAGTCAGTGTCTGCGGAAATAGTGTTGAGAGTACGCAGTCACTGGGATGACCAAGGCTGTCATGCAAGACCTTGGGAGCTTCTTTGATAAGAAAGGTACTGGCACTGGGACAGTTATTGTTATTGCTGAACTTGGTTCTGATCAATTCCAGTAGTTTGTTTTGCATGGACCCAAGCAAGGCAAAATTGTCAATGGAAATTTCCAAACCCAAGAAAACTACCTTTTTTATAGTGGTAACACTGGGGTTGAGTTGAGAGAGAGAAACAAGACAGTGTTTGAGGGAAGGAATGAGTAGGAAATTGCAGAGTTTGATAGTTTTTCCATTGTGGTTGGATAGGTAGGTTTTGCCAATTCCTACAGCCTTCATAGGATTATTGTTGTTCCTGGTACCAACAGAGATGTAGTTATGTTTGAAGTTAAAAAGATAAGAGGGACAGGTGACAATATGATTTGTTTCTCCCAATTCCAAAACAGGTATTAGGGTTTTGGAGGAGGAATCAGTATTAATGTAAAGCTGGTCATTGTAGTAGGCCAAAGGTGGTGTCTCTTTACCGCTGGAGTCCCCTTCTGGGTTGCCCTGGACAAGGTATGATTTTCCTTTCTGAAAAAAGGGTTGAATGTGAGGATGAAGATGCCAAAAGAGGCTTTTGGGATGATTGGAAAGTGGATTGTGGGATCCTTTTGAGCATGGGTGCTGAGGGGTATCTTTCTTGGGTTTTACCTTGGACTTGAGTAAATCTGTGGAACTGGCATTGGAAGAGGGATTCTGGGGTGCTGAAGTAGCCCAAGAGGATTGGATGTGAGTGACTTCCCTTAACTTATTCAGAACTTGAGTAGGGCTTTGCAAAAGATTTTCTTTGAGGAGGATGGAGTTGGAAACTTGTTAAAAGTTGTGGGTTATTTTAGCCAGAATTGTATAGCTTAGGATTTCCTCTGGAACTGTGAGGCAAACTATGGAAAGTTCATTTATTAACTTCTGACACTCCCAAATGTAGGTTGCCAAATCTCCTTTAAACTGATAGCCAATGAAATTAAGCCATATTCAACCACAATTATTGGTAGCCTGAGAGGCATAAAGGTTCTGAATGGCTGTCCAAATTTTATCTGGCTTTGAGTGTTTGGAAGGGTTGATAACAGTTTCAAAGGCTGTTTCTCCCAGTTTTTGGATGAGAATATTGGCTGCTTTTTATGCCTTCTTTCTTTGAGGAGCAGAGGAAGGGATAATGATGGTAGAATTGGGATGGTCTTCCAAATACTCAAGAAGTCCTTTCCTTTGTAGATACCTCTGAATGCAAATGACCCAGGAGGCAAAGTTGGATTCATTCAGCAACGGCATGTTTAGTTCTTTGGAGTCATTGCCAGCTTTGTTGGAAATTGTGAGTAGATTTTTTTTTGGCTTGCAGTGGCGCTGGGACTGTAAATCTGTCAGAGGAAGAGGCTGAATAAAAGATTCATTAGAAACAGAAAATGGAAAAAATAAAAGACAAAAAAAAAATTATAAACCTGAATAAAAGCCAAAAAACGTAGTCACAGAAAAGATAAGGAAAGAATAGAGACCACTTTTTGGAGTAGCTTAAGTGTTTGAGGCTGCCTTGAGTTGAGGAAGTTTGAGTATTCAAGTCTTGATAAGTCGCCAAGATATCACCTTGAGTAAGATTGTTTTTATTTGAGGTGGAGGCCCTAATGGTTTCCTGAGGAGGGATTCCAGATGATTTCCTGCGTACTATTTAAGTATTCAGTTGGTTTCAAGTGCAACTCAAGTAGATTTGAAATGGGGTCTTGACACTGGTTGAAATGGAGTCTTGATGCCCGCAGGGAATGTGAGATGAGGGAAATGGAAAGGAAAAAGACACAAAAAAATAAGGGTGAACACAAAGAAAAAACAAAATTAAAACAATAACTGACACACACAGCCTTATAAAGAAGCAACAGGAAAAGAGGGGAAAACAATATCAAATATAGGGTATTACATCAAAAATGATTGGTGAGTGGAGGAGGTAGACAAGTGTTCGATGGGATGATGATGTTGGACCAATTTGTAATTGGCTGTTAATTGTCCGCAATGATGGTCCAAGCAACAGTTGCAAGGAGTTGGGTGGGAGAGTTCCTTCTGGCAAGCTGTCAATGGTTTGGTGTCTGATGGGCATCAGAGAGTCAACAGATGATTGACAGGGCATGAAATGGGATGGGTGGATGGATAGGGAGGGGGGAGCAGAGGACAGGAAAGGAGAAGGAGGGGATTCAGGGAAAACAGGTGGTGGTGGGTAGGCAGAAAGTTGGTTAGGGGGTGGTTGGATTGTGGCTTTGGGAGAGCAAATTGGGGAAGGAGGGGAGGAAAAATCTGAAAACTGCAGAGAAGATTTATTTTCCTGATCCTAGTCTGAATCGATAATTTCTGGTGAGCCAATATTAAATAAAGGGGGAGGTACTGGAGGTAAAGCCATTGTGGGAGGTTTACAGAAAGCCTGAATAGGTGGAGGTATAGCTGGGATGGCTGATGGATTTGTTTTGGATTGGGGGGAAAGAGAAGATTTGGGACAAGGTAACTCCACCATCATGTGAGGGGGGGTGACGCAAGGGTGTAACCAAAAGGTAAACAGTTATTTCCAAAGAGGAAATCGCGGGAATTCACTATTGATATGTTCTGAAGGTCCCAGAAACAAGAACTGCGGCCCCTGGGGAGATAGGAGAGGAGGATGGAGGATCAACCCTTATGATCAAGTTTTTGGTGATGTGATTTGGGCACTTTATACCAAACAAGACAGCCAAAGGGATGGAGGGAGTCAAGATTTATTGACAGAAGATTAAGAAGGGAATGGGGGGAGTGGAAACCTGCAGGTGTGTGACATGGGATTAATTTGAAGAGAAAAAGGATGTGGTTATTGATGTCATCCCAGAAATATTTGGGTTTGTGTGACTGTACCAGGGTGCAACAGACAAGATTTTTGATGGTGAAATTGGTCCGTTCATCAACACCATTGTATTCAGGGGATTATGGTGGGCCTGTTCATGACAAATTCTAGAAGAATTGAGATATGAATTGAATGAATTGGAGATATGAATTGAATGAATTGGAAAGATATTTTCCACTTCTTTTGGTACAAAAAGCAATTTTTTTGTGCTCTACAGTCTTCTCAAAAAAGGCTTGAAATATCTTGAAGTATTGAAAGGAGTTGGATTTTATTTTTATGGGATAGGAATATGTGGCCTTGGAATAGTTGTCAACAAAGGTGATGATATATCAAAATCCTTCACGTTATTTTTTCTCATAAGAACACACGTTGGAACAAATTAACTGACCAGGAAAGGTGGAGCAGTAAGGAGAGCACTATTTAAAATTTTTGAAGTGCATTTTGGACTTGAAACATGTGGAGAAATTTTGAAAATCTATTTTTTGAGAGAGCTTGGAGTGATTCCAGATGCATGTCATGTAGGAGTAGTTTGAGAGGTTTGAGGCCTATATGGGAAAGAAAGAAATTATGTCCAAAAAGAGATTTTTCAAGTTTTAATTTGGGGTTGGCGGAAGGGGAAGAGGCAGAAAATACCACAGTTGGGGAGGAAAAGACCAGTGAGGACCTTACTTCACTCAATGGAAGATAATAGATATTTCCTTGGGTATAACCTTGGCCAACAGTGATACCTTCAATTTGAAGATCACTTGTGTGATAGAGATCACAGGAGGATGGACTGAATACAATTGTTAATACCATTGTCACAGAGAGCTGAAATAGATAGGAGGGGTTCATGTAAACTGGAAACCACTAGGGTCTTAAAAGTGACTGGAAATGATGACCAGAGGTGAATCAAGCTGGTTTGGGAGGATTTTGCAAGAGAATTGCCTGCTAGATGGACAGGGGTAGTTTTGAGTTTTGGACCTTATCTTCTATCTGCTCACCTCCCTCTCTCAGTGCTCCTATTTTAATTATTGTTATTTTGTATGTTTGGAATACATTTAGATTGCTGTGAACATTTTATATATACCTTTGTATGTTTGTGACACTGCTAGTTATGACAACCACCTTTATTTTACCTGATAATTATAGCTATTTAGGACACATTATTATATTTTTGCCTGGTACTTGTAGTATGCTGAGAAACTTATCTTACACAATTCATGGGCTCTTGATACTCAAATATCACCATCCTCAGCTTATGTGATTCTCTTGTTAAGCCTCCTTTCTCAACCATTTACCACCTCTCCAATCTTACTGAATATTCTTGCTTGTCAAAGGTCCCAAATTTTGGTTCCTCATTTGTTCATAAATACTCCTTCTTTTCTGATCCACTGAATGAAAGACATTGCATTTCATCCCTTTTCATCCAGGCCCACTCACTGAAGCCCCTCCTGAAACTGGTCCCATTTCAGATTTTAGCCTTCTCTGGCAATCATCTTGCCTCTTTTTTATCTCCTCTTCCTTTTTTCAAGCCTCTATTCCAACAGGTAGAACTGGTGGTTGAGTTGGAGACTGTGGAGGAGTGCGGAGTCATCACAAAAGAGTAGCAGAAGTCTAGATTGAAGTCCTTGTTTTCTTCAGTCAAGAAGTTTTTTTCAAGGGAGACGGTGACAGTTCTGACTTATTCCTCATATCCCTTGGAGAACTCTGAATTAGAGTCATTGTTGGGAGATTAATCACCAATTTGAACTACTGTTGTATGGCCTTTTTTTTCAGGTTTCTTTGATTTGGATGAACACCCCTTGGAGGGAGGGGGGTTGCAGGCTAGATGATCCTTCTGATGGTTTCTTTTTGTATTCTTGAAGAACCTTGGGTGATGTGTTACAGTTGATTATATCTTTCCCAGGGTTTTTGCAGAAGTTACAAAATTTGACATTCAATGGGTTTGAGACCCCAACTTGGATTTGGAAACTGAAACAAGGATGGGAGTGGTTTTGTGTGAATGGGCCTTGCATTATAACAAATCTTGCTTTAAAGCAGAGACAATGCAAGTATATGGGACATTTTCATCATTCATCAGGGAGGATACACAATTTAGTCAGTATGGGGGTAAGGAAATAAGTAGATCATCTGAGTAGAAATTGTCTGCTATGAGGGGATTGTTGACCATGATGGGAGATTTCAGCTTCTTGGAAAAGCCTCCCATCTCTTTAATGTTATATTCAATGTTTTTTCCCGTCATTTTGGCTTGCACAATTTTAGAAAGCCATTTAATTTGTCCTCCAAGGTTGATTCCTGATTAGCAAGTTGGAGAGACTCCCAAATCTGAAATGCATTGTTTGGAATGCTCTGATATAGCAATAGTTGGAGGCATGGATTGTCCTGGTGATGACTGAGCAGACTGAAATACGGTTGGCCTTCCAGTTGGATGGATGGAGTTTCTCAGCTAGCTTGGTGAGGATGTAGGCCATGTTGGTGGCTTGGAGATGAACTTTGAGGACAAAGCCCCAATATAGATAGTTGAAGTGCACTCTGGGAGCTGAGATCTGTTCAATTCTGCATAGTTTGAGGGCTGCATGGTTGGATGAATCCAACACTGGGATGGAGGTAGAGGTGTCTGTCATGGCTGAGGTGATCCTTTGGTTGGAGGGTTACAGCAAGATTAATTCAGCTTGGTGAAACAGTTTTTAACATGCAGCTGTGGCTATCTGGGCTCATAACCTGATGAAAGCATGATACAGAGAGCACAAGTCACATGAGCTGAGTGTTGGATGTCCAGGTAAGGATTTATTTCTATAATGATGAATGAGAGAAAAAAAGAGAGAGAGAAGCTAGAAATGAAACTAAGTACCTGAGACAGAGAACACAAGGCAGGTTAGCTGAGTGTTTGATTGCCCTGGAAGGATGAGAAAGTTATCCTAAACATGGCCTCTGTCTCAGGTATACTACAGCTGAGATATCACAGATGGTGAAATGGGAGTCAAAATTTTGGAGCACACAGAAAAGAGATGAGGAAATGAAATGAGATTAAAGGAAAAATTCAACAGCTCAGCACTTTGCACTTCAAACAATCCATTGTCATTGTGCCCAATTGATTTAGCAATGACTCCAAATCTGAAATTCCCATTGCCAACAGGATTTCAAACCTCATCCATGAACTTATGTAACTTCTCAGTTATTTGATTGAGGTATTTCAATTTTGGTTCCTATTATCAAAATCTACTTATCCAAAATTCTAATCACATTAATGGAATTGATACTCACCAAAGATGAGCTTTTAATTGACTTTTCCACTTTTTCCTCTTCCTCAGAAGAGGATTCTCATTCCAAATGAAGGGATACTAATTCACTTTCAGTCTCTTCCTCTGAACTATGAAATTCAGATTCTGAGCCTCAGGACTTGTGATATAAACATCATTTCACCATCAGTTCATTAAAACATAAAAATGAACACTTCTCAAAATAAAAGACTTATCATTTTTGGTATTTTTGGTGTGATTCTAGCCCATTTTTGCCTCTGAATTTCCCTCTTTAAATGCTTTAATCTTGAAAGTTCAGAACAGGTGTCTTGCAATTTGGGTAAACCACAGCTTTCCTGTAATAAGTTTGGCAGAAACCAAAGTGGTTCATGCTTGACCAAGTTCTTTAAAATCTGCACTTTAACTTCTTCAGGTTGTTGCATACCAATTGGACTTTGCTTGTAAAACAATTGATATGAGTCAAGCGCTGGATCAGTTTCAAGCTTTCAAAAGGCAAAACAATCACTCATTAGTAAGCCCATTTGGTAATAATCAATCAAATAGGAATTATAAAACAAAAAGCATTCATCAAAAAGCAATTCAAACCATCAAAAAATTCAGAAATCTAACTCACTGAACTGGAAGTTGTATAGTCTAACCTCCACTGAGGATGAACATCCTCAGGCACAACAAATACTGTCAATGCTAGTTTTTCACCTATGATGTGGGAACAGGGAAAGCCCATTTTCTTGGAATATTAATTTGTGCACACCTTTCCATCATGGTTTCACTTTAACTTCTTGAATTGTTTCCCAATGAGTTTAATTGCCTTAATTTAAAAGTTGTTACCCAAAGGTGAAATTTCTTTTGGAAGAATAGTTCCTAACTTTATTCAAAAGTTTTTAGGCAAAAAATGCACTGGTTTTATTTGGCTATCAATGCTTCATTCTAGTTGTTTCCACACATTCAAAATTTTCCCCAAAGATCTCACAATTAATTGTTTGAAATTAGCATGGGCACCTTCCACCCAAGACATTTTTTTATTCCCAAGGTCAGGGTTGACACAATTCCATGCTTTTACAAATGTTTCCTTGATAGGAAAAATGTTATTTTCCGTATACTTGAGCACATCCTGACATTCCTTCAAGAAACACTGTATAAAAGTTTCAACATAAGCAAACCCAGCAGAGATGAACAGATGAAGCAATAAATTGGCCTGTTCTGAGTTCTGCGCCATTGACTTCTGCCTCCCCCTTGAGTTTAGAGGCCCCATACTTTGCCCACAGAGTCATAAAACTTTTCCATCCTTCATTTTCATAACTGAAGCAAACTTTACCATTCAATTGAATTTTTTTAGATAAGTTCCAAGAGTAAAAATTTCTTGATCACTCAGGGAAACTATGATCAATTGCAAAAATCAGAGCCTTTTCATGGTTTTTCACAAAGACTTTGGGAAGCCTCTCTGGATCATAAGCCAACTCCTTTAGTGCATTAATTTCCCAACTTTAGAACTCAAATTTTTCTTTTGTTATAAAAACAAAAGCCATTGGTAAATTTTTCCTGTTGGCTCTCATTCCTACAACACACAATAGAGGGATGTTGTACCTATTTTTTTTATAAGTACAATCCAACAAAGCATTATGATGGAATTTTTTACAAATTTTTATAGACTTGGGATGAGCCAA